>CAUYRH010174275.1:0-12771 GCA_963574655.1 Perodicticus potto
CCGGGCCCGCCAAACAACAATGACGGCTGCAACCAAAAAATGACCGGGCATTGTGGCGGGCGCCTGTAGTCCCAGCTACTTGGGAGGTGGAGGCAGGAGACTCGCTTGAGCCCAGGAATTGGAGGTTGCTGTGAGCTGTGAAGCCATGGCACTCTATCCAGGGTGACAGCTTGAGGTTCTGTCTCAAAAAAAAGAAAAGAAAAGAAAAGAAAATCCAAGGCAAAATAAAATTAACTGAAAATGTTTAACTCAGAATGCTCCTCAAATAGTAAATACCATTTCAGAATCTGTTGATGAGCTTGGCAAGGTAAAGACCCTGCCCTCAGAAAGAGCCTTGGCAGGTGACAGACAGCACATTCTGGGTAAGGGGCTCCCACAAAGGTCCCCCTCTCTTTAGTATCAACCAAGTATATGTGTATATATGTATACAACAAGGTCTGTCTGGAAAGTATCCAACCATGTAATGTGAAAAGCAGAGACATCCATGAAGAAGACACAAGAAACATTGTATGCCATGATGCTGCAGTCCCCTTCAAAGTGGGCACCTTGGGACCTCATGCAGTGCTCCCAGCCTCTGTTCCACTGTTCAAAAACACTCTGCAAAATCCTTTGTTGTAATCACCATCGGTTGCTTCATAGATGGTCTGAAATCTCTTCCCTTTCACAGGCAATTCTAGTTTGGGGAAAAGCCAGAAGTCACAGGCACCAAATATGAACTGCGGCAGGGCTGAGTCACCCACATGATTCGATGTTTCATCAGATGTGATACGGGAGCAGGGCGTTGTCGTGATGACGCTGCCAGTCACCAGTTGCCCACAGCTGCAGCCATTTTTGTGGCTTTGCATCTCTCATCCAATGAAGGACACTGAGGTAGCGCTCTTATAATTGTGTGACCGGAAGGAGCGTGCTCGTGTTGGATGACACCTTCCCAATCAAAAACAGTTAACATGTCTTGATCTTGCTGCACCTCTGCTGCACCTTGTTTGGGGATGGAAAACCAGGTGATGTCCATTGGGACCACTAGGCCTTCATTTTCTGATCATGGCCTAGACTCATGATTCACCTCCAGGCACTTAGGTTGATTTCATATCTGGACTATCGTGAATAGTGCTGCAACAAACATGGGAGTGTAGATATCTCTTTGATGTACTCACTTCCTTTCTTTTGGATATATATCCAGCAATGAGATTGTGGAATCATACGATAATTTCATTTTTAGTGCGTTGGGAATCTCCATACTTCCACGGTAGTTGCACTAATTTACCTTCCCATCAACAGTGTATGAGAATTCCCTTTTCTCCACATACTTGCCAGCAGTTTCAAGGAAACATAATTTTTTATTAAAATTAGAAGATTTCAGGAAATCTTTTGACAACTTCCCAAGGTCCAATGATTCTGACACTCGTTTCTTGGACAGCAATTACTTGGACACAGTTTCCTCATTAAAGAAAAAGAGGGCTCGGCGTCCGTAGCTCAGTGAGTAGGGTGTAAGCCACATACACCAAATCTGGCGGTTTCGAGCCCAGCCCGGACCTGGTAAACAATGACATGCAACAACAAAACAAATAGCCAGGCATTGTGATGAGTGCCTACAGTCCCAGCTACTTGGGAGGCTGAGGCAAGAGAATGACTTATACCCAAGAGTTTGAGGTTGCTGTGAGCTGTGACACCACAGCACTCTACCCAGGGCGACACTTTGAGACTCTGTCTCAAAAAAAAGAAAAGAAAGAAAAAGAGGAAGTTCTTCCTGTTTAAAAAGATTTTGTGTTGGGTGGCTCAAAGGAGTAAGGCGCCGGCCCCATATGCCAGAGGTGGCGGGTTCAAACCCAGCCCTCACCAGAAACTAAAAATAATAATAATAATAAAATAAAAAGTTTTTGTGACCTACCCTTTCAAGCAGAAGTTTTTCCATGGAGCTGAAATGGTATTTATTTCAAGGAAACCTTCCCTGATATCCTTCACTTGGTCAGGTCCCGTAGCCCCTTATACTCCTTCATTACAAGCATCACATTTGAAATTATATGATCGCTGTTTAAAAACAAAGACCAGGGCGGCACCAGTAGCTCAGTGGGTAGGGCGCCAGCCACATACACCAGAGCTGGAGGGTTCAAACCCAGCCTGGACCTGCCAAACAACGACAACTACAACTAAAAAAAATAGCCGAGCATTGTGGCGGGTGCCTATAGTCCCAGCTACTTCGGAGGCTGAGGCAAGATAATCACTTCAGCCCAAGAGTTTGAGGTTGCTGTGAGCTGTGGCCATGGCACTCTACTGAGGGCAACATAGTAAGACTCTGTCCAAAAAAATAAATAAATAAAAATAAAAACAAACACCACACCTGTGTTATTCACTGCCAAGTCACCAGTACCTAGCATAGCTTCTGACACGTGGTAAACGCTTAACAAATATTAGTTGAACCATGGAGTGAAGAACACTGAACACACATAAGTCAATTTCCAATAACATTCAACTACATGATCGTTATGATCTTGATCTTTTTTTCTTTTTTTTTATGACCTTGATCTTAAAGTTTGCGTTGTCATCACAAATTGGGCAAAGAAACTTGAGAAGAAGCCTACTATAGAGGCTCATGCCTATAATCCCAACACTTTGAGAGGCTAAGAAAGAAGGACTGCTTGAGAATAGGAGTTCAAGACCAGCCTGGGCAATAAAGCAAGACTCCATCTCTACAAAAAAAATTAAAAATGAGCCAGGCCTCAGCCAGCTGTTGTGGTGGGCGCCTGTAGTCTCAGCTACTTGGAAGGCTGAGGCAAAAGAATCGCTTGAGCCCAAGAGTTTGAGGTTGTTCTGAGCTGTGACACAACAGCACTCTACTGAGAGTGACAAAGTGAGACTCTGTCTCAAAAAACAAAAAAAATTAGGCAGGGTGGCATGCAACTATAGTCCTAGCTACCTGAGAGGCATGCAACTATAGTCCTAGCTACTTGAGAGGCTGGGGAAGGAGGATCACTTGAGCCCAGGAGTTGGAGACTATGGTAGTTCCTGGGCTCAAGTGATCCTCCTTCCCCAGCCTCTCAAGTAGCTAGGACTACAAAATTCTATTTTGGAGGCCTACTTCAACATAGAATAAACCTACAGTGCATCTTAGAAAGGTACAGGTGAAACTTACTAAATGTAGAATATAAATATCTTAACACAATAAGTAAGAAAACGCCATGAAGGCTATGTTAACCAGTTTGATGAAAATATTTCAAATTGTATATAAAACCAGCACATTGTACCCCATAATTGCATTAATGTACACAACTATGATTTAATTAAAATAAATAATAAAATAAAATAAAAATAAAATCCACTTGAATATTTCAATCCAGGAAACAGGTTCCCTAGCTTCAAATTCCCAGATTTCACACCAGTCTCCAAAAATAAAATCTTTAGTGTTAGTTTTCCCACTTTTTTTTTTGACAGTCTTGCTCATTGGCCAGGGGAGAGCACAGTGGCATCATCATAGCTCATTATATCTCGCTGAAACCTCGAACTCCTGGGCTCAAGCAATCCTCCTATCTCAGCCTCCTGAATAGCTAAGACCATAGGCACGAGCCACCATGCCTGGCTAATTTTTCAATTTTGTAGAGATGGGGCCTCACTCTTGCTTGAGCTGGTCTTGAACTCCTGAACTCAAGCGAGCCTCCCAAAGTGATGAACCACCATGTCTGGCCTCCCTGCTTTATTCTTAATTGGATTCCATCTTTGAGGCCAGAGGTACTGTGTTAGGATATAAATAAACTGCCAAAAGATAAGCAGTCCCTCAACAAAAGTTCTTTATTACAGTAAAAACTATCCCAGTTAACCCCACCCTAAAATTGCACATTGGTCTATCAGAGAGAACTAACATTAACAGGAACTTGAAAGGAGCAAAAGCCTTCACTAATGTCTCTGACTCATTTAAGTCCACTCATGCAAATTTTGAGCTGTCACAGATGAATTGCCAGACCCCCCTCCCTTCCTCTTCAGTTTATTTATCAGATTTCTAAGCTTCACAGTAACACAGTTTAAGGGATTCAGGAGAATAGCATAATTTCACTTTTTTTCCCTGAATCACAGATACCTATGCTATTACTTTGACAGCACGTACTAGACCTGTGTCTAGAACAAGGTGGCACTGTGCTTGGTGTTTTGTTTCTTATTCTTTGATACTTTATTTCTTAGAGTAGTTTCAAGTCCACAGGAAAATTAAGTGGAAGGTACAGAGATTTCCCAAAAACGTCATCCACCTTCACAGACACAGCCCCTCCAATTATCAACATCCCCCACGAGAGAGGGACATTCGTTACAATTGATGAACCCACATCAACACTTCATTATCACCCACAGTTTGTAATTCTATCAAGGTTCACAATTGGTGCTGTACATTCTATGGGTCTGAACAAATTTATGATGGCACGTATGCTCCATTACAGTACCATATACAGTAGCTCCACACATTCACTTTATGTGATTGCCCTGTGTGAAGCAGCAGTGTGAACTAATTATGCCCTGTAGCAAGAAGAGTCGAAACACAACCCAAGATCTTACCCTCTAATTTTTTTCAACCAAAGTGATTCTTTAAAGGACATCAGAGAATACAGATTGTGCTTTCTGGGCAGCAGCATCAAATTAGCTTACTTATCAGGCTCAAAACACTTCCAGTGCCGGCTCTGCCCCTTGCTGCTGGCACTTACCACCTCTAGGGAACAGTGCACTTGCTCAGGAAATTTCCCAGATTTCCCCAGAACCTTTGCTCCCGGGGTATTGGGGCAATGTATTGTCTATCTTTGTATAGCAGTGCCTAGCACATAGCAAGCATCCCCCTAAAACTTGCTGAGAGAAAATGAGAGAAGCCAAGGCCTTTCCCAGGTTTTTCAACCCTAACCCAGTAACTTCTCTCCTATTCTCCACACACTTATAAGAGGCATTTGTTGTTATGAGCCAGGATATCCTGTCTGCCCTGCTCTTTGTAACAAGGGACCCCATTTCCAGCCTAAAGAGAAACTGGGGAGCTGGACAAGGAAGATTATTCTCCAAAATCTACTACGTGATGGTCCTTTACTAACTTTCTAGTATCTTCCGTGACCACGTGTGCAATAAGGCTGTAACAGTTTTCCAAAAGCTGGCTTTCCCCCACCCCCAGGCTTTCCAGCAATTGGAAGAGTATTTCCATTACATGCTTAAACTAACAAATAAGCAGCCAGCGGCTATTTTAAACAGTTGGCCTTCAGTTCTGTAGAAATTATCAAACTACTTCAAACAACAACAAAAAACCAATACCGAGTAACTAAGAACTGAGTTTAATGATCCCTGTGTCTTTTCAGAACCTCAGCCACCAGTTCCATCTCTTGGCGGCATTCCAAAGGCAAAGGCTAGAAAATCACATGCGGCAGCACATACGTGATCACGTATGTCATATAATCACATACAATGCCAACAAATCCCAGGAATGACCCTAACAATCCACCCAGCTGAGTCCCGAGCTTCAGTGATATATTAAGTACTTCCAGGGAAAACACATCCTTTCAGCTAAGTTAGAAATACCCTTTGCTACATGACAAATTGTTGGAATGATCGTTTTTGCTTTCAGCAAAGCTCTAGAGAAAATATAATGCTACTGATCCAATATTGAGATTTGATCTTAAATCTGTTAATTCCCAGGGCTAATGGCAGGGGAGGAGGTCCATGAGGTCAGGCAGGCTCCTGGCGGGTCTACAGAGGCTATCACAGTGAGAGCAACACTTACATCCAGTGTCTGCACCAGCCAAAGCACTTCGGCACCAGGCCAGAACATCATAAGCGCTGATACCTACTCAACTAAGAGGTGCTTATTATACTTGGTCATTAAGAGAAAGAATAACTTCAGAGGCATCTAGGGTAGAAATTTGGTCACAATAAGTCAAAAGTAGACTCTGAGGTGAACAGAAAACAGCGAGTGAAACTCTTCTTCTACAAGCCCAGTTACAAAAAGAACAGGGCTGTGAGAACAGGGGATGCAGTTTCAAGGGAAGTGTTTTTGTTTGTTTTCACATGAGAAAAACTTGAGCGAAATTTTAAAGGGAGAAGCAGCAGGTAAATGATCCCTTTCATATGCCCCTGTAGTACTGTTAGCTTTTTTATTGCATTAGCTGTTCAGTAATTTTTTATAGAGTGCCAACTATATGTGAGGAACTGGTAAGGATTCTAGGAATACTTAGGTGAAAAAGACCTAAGTTCAAGGACATCGTGTTACCATCTCTTAAGTCTTCCACAAACTCCCAAAATTTCCTGAAGGAAAGACCCCTGAGCTCCTTAGAATCCATCCAGGACTATAGAGAGAGTGCCATGCAGCCTTCGACTAAGTCCTCTGCTCTATCGCCTCTTGTAGGTTGGGTCATCCTTCAGGATAAGAACCAAATCCCTCTTGTCTCTATATCCCAGAGCCTGGCAAAGCATGAGGCAGTGGGAAAGAGGAGCAAACCCAGTTAGCAAACGGGGCACCTCCACACAGGGAAGTTTGTTTGGTTTTAACCTTAGCTGTTTCTATGCAGGATTTCTGTCCTGCCCAAAATCACACAGAAAGTCAAGCCTGGGTAAGGTTGGTAGAAGGGCCTTCTCTCTTGATGGTGATTCTACTGCCTGATTACAAGCACTGCAACTAAACAATGTCCCTCTAGATACTTAGAAATGAGTGGTTTTTCTCGGTGAAATGTTAAGAGCTATCACTATTGACTGAAATCTCAACTATTCCCTGAAATGTCTCTGGCACCTTCTGTTTTAGAAAGATGTTTAGAAACCTACTCTTACCCCTTACCTAAAAGCCACACAGACACAGCTTGCTTCACAGGATGGATCCGAAAAGTGATCTTCCTTCCTCTGCTCATTCTGACAAACCTCCCCTCTGCCCCCCAAGAAGCAGCTGAGAACTCTCATTCTTACTTTCCTCTGTCCTCAGAATCAGGGTGCAGAGTAAGCGAAGTCAACACATCCCGAGGACCTGCAGAGCAGCTGGCAAGCTCACACTGCCCCCTCCTGGCCCCTTCACCCCTAGCAAGGAGCATAGACTCACTCTTCTCTGACCTTCTATTGCTCCCATTCCTGTTAAAAAAAAAAAAAAAACAGAATGCCCCCACAAAAGTCAAATGTCTTTATTTTATATAAAAAAAATTTGTACAGTTTTAGTTCCTATGTTTAAGAAAAAAATCCCTAAAATTGCCATAATGTTTAGATCCACTGCAAACTGTAAAAACAAGCTTTTTATATATTAAAAAAAAATTTACATTTTACAATTTTCTACAGGCATGCACAAGGTCTCAGCTCTGTAACCCCCCCCCAAAAAAGAAAAAAAATCTAGATCCAAAAGTGGAAGAGTCTACATTTACAATCTCACTCGGAAGGGACCCAGAAAGCCCCCTTCCTTTTGCGCACAGAACAAGTCACGACAATCACACACCAGGACTGAGTTCATCAGCAGATACTGCCCATGGGAAGGGCAGAGGAAGGAGAAGACAGACACCACAAAGGGACAATGGGGCTCATCTGGACCTAACAGAGGCAGAGAGAAGAGCAAACCCTGGGAAACAGATGTTGCAGATGAGACGTTCCAGGGACCCCAATGTCTCATCACAGGTGCATCAGGGTTGCAAGGAGAATACTGAGCAGGTTGGGGAAGTGAAAGATTAAGGGCCGAAATGGAGTGGGATGGGAAGAAAAAATGAGAGACTAGAGGGAAATAAGAATAAACAGATAGAGCACAAAGACTCCTTTAGGAAAAAGAGAACAGTGGGGATAGCGGCAAAGTGGTGAGGTAGGTGAAGGACTGAGGCACAGTGTCCTGATGTGGTGGGAGGAGGGCAAGCATTCGAGGTGATGAAAAGGGAAGCCTAGTAGGCACAGCGGGCATGAGCTAGGAGGCCATGAGTGATAGAAAAGAACACTGGAGAGGCCCAGCCACGGCACCCTTATGGTGATGGGGTGGGGGGCCAACAGGTGGGCATACCCCGAAGCGGGAGAATGGGCGGATCCCACATGGGAGGGCAGGCAGAGTGGGGAAACTGCTCAGAGCGACCGAGTCAGCTGCAGGCCCACAGTAGTTCACAGCATGGAGACAACTTCCCATGGAGGAGAAGCAAAGACACACAGCCATACATTTGACAATCCATTCAAAAACAAAAATAATAATAATAATCAAAGACAAAGATACCACAGTTCTAATGCAAAGGACCAAAATGCTACCATTCTCAGTCACAGCCCTTAGTGCTTAGAGAGTTGGGGGAGGGGGGAGATTCTTTTTCTTTTTAGGAAAAGGTAATGAAAAAATCACAGTGATTAAAAACATGGCAGGTTCTTAAAATAAACATTCCCCCAGCCCCTCATCTAGGGTAGCAACTGAGATCCCAAATACTTTCCCTCTCCCCACCCCAACCTGCTCCTCAAACCACACCACACCCCATCCTGCCCCCAAAGGCAATGACCCACTCACCATCCAAGATAGTGAGGTATTTATGTGACCCCGAAGGGACTCCTCTGAAACCAGGTTTTTGAAGAGAAGAAAAGATACCTTCCCAGACTCCCAGGACAGGACGTATTTCACATCAGCTTATCCCAAAACCTCCAGCTTGCCCCTCATGGGGACAAAGTGAGCACTGGCTGATAAGTCCCTCTCTAGCAAATGGGAGTGGTTAAGGGGGACAGGTGTGCCTTTTCCGAAAGGACAAGAGAAGAAACGGCTGCCACTACACAGAGAACAGGCTTCCCAGGGGGAGCACATGGGACCTTATCCCGGGATGTGCTCTGCTCTGCAAGGCAAGTACCAAAGAGTTTTCCAGGGGAAAGAAAGGCCAATAAAGGACACCGGGTTATTTAGAGGACTGGCTTAGGGCATGTGCTTCCTATTTCTAGCCTCCTTGGCAAAAATGACATAATTTAAAGGTGTCTAATTTAAAGGCTCAGATTTACACTGAAATGTATTAGAGGGCCAGCAAATTTTGCTGAAAATGAGATCTAAATTATCAAGATTTTAAATTTGGTGCAAAGACTATGGAAGCTAAAATAGAGTGAGAGGCTAAGTACCCACAAAAGGCAGTTATCCTGGTCACTCACCCCAACACAGAGGGAGCCCAGAGAAACAGGCAAGGAGAGAAGGGGAGGGGACACTGGAAGGCCAAGGAAAAGAGACCCCTGAGGCAAAGAACTAGACTTAAGGCAGGGGGTGAGGAGGAGCTGCTGGCTCGTCCCAAGAGATGAGGCAACAGGGTTCTGGAGTCAAGAGAAAACAGCAGGACAGGGTGGCTGGTGAAGGAGGAAAACACTTGTCTAAGAGCACAGAGGCTGGGTCAGGGTCTACAAGCCACTAAGTCTGCACAGGAGTCTGCATGCCATCCTTCACTGGGGAGGGCAGGAACAAAGGGGTGGGTAGGTCAGAGGACAGGGATCAGTGACGGGTCTCTCCAAAACCTCAGTGATCTATTCTGCCCTTTCCTTCAGGGGCTGCCTCAGAAAGACACATTGGAAGAAAGGTACCTTCCCCTAAGGCCCAGGAACGGTGGTTATGAATCTTTCCACCTCAAGCTTCCTGTGGTCATGTGACTCTACAACTCAGAAGGAAGGTGGAGACTTCTGGAAAAAGGACAGGATCTTCCCTTGTTCTAAATATGTGTGGCTGGGGGAGTGAGGCTCTATCAGCTGGAAACAACCCTGGCAAGGAGATTCTAAGATTCCTAACTCAGCTAGACAGCAGGAGTATCCTTGCCCCAGAACTCAGAGTTTATTCTGTTGGGGGAGAGGCAGGGGAGCAACTGCTGCCCTGGAGGGGTTTGGCACTGTGCTATCTGGAGTCACATCTGTGCCCCCAGAGAAACCCTGTTGGGGGCCCGGGAGAGACCTGCTACAAGAACTTGGGTGTATGAGTGGGGGCCTACGGGGGGAGATATAAGCAGCGGGGACTTGTGCCTTCCAAAAAAGACTGCCACCCAGGAGAGGCAAGTGGAAGGAAAGGTCTCGAGACAGGACCCATCCCTGCAGGGCCCAGAATGACACAGAAATTGCAGGGGGCGGGGGAGGGGTCCCAGGTACTATTGACAGCAGGATGGTCTCTCCAGGTTCACATGGGGTAAAACAGTAAGAGGGAGGAGACAGGGTGAGGGTAGGAGTACGTTAATTCAAGTAAAAAAAAAAAAAAAACAAGAGCAGGAGGAAGAAAAGTGGCAGGAATGTGGCTGGGCCTGAGAACTGTGCCCCTCCCGCCCCCTCGGGAGCCCCCAGGGTCTCCCACTCCCCCTGCTGTTGCACAGTCACACTGAGGTCTCAGACTGCAGCCTCATGACAAACTTGTGAGACTTGGGATCCACAAATTCCTCGGAGAGTTTGAAGAATGGGACCTTCTTGGTGCTGACCACCAGGCTGAAGTCCTGGCGTTTTAAGAGGAAAACGATGCCATCCTTGAGCCCATTGGTCACTGGTTCCTCGCTCACCAGTGTCCACTGTTTGGCCAGCCAGCGTTCCTTGTGATACTGAATGGTGGGTCCAGCTGCCAGGTAACGCTCCAGGAAAGCCTGGGGAGGACGGAGGGGCTGTGTGGGAATCTCTCTCACCCACCCACTATCCTCGTCCCATGGGGCATGGCTTCCACAGACAACCAAGACATCCCGGAGTTCACTGTATGCATATCAGCTAGAATCATGGTGTGTGGAGCTGGAAGGAGCCTGAGATCAGCTGCTGCAGAACCCTCCAAAGTGATGTAGCTCCTCAGAGATGGGCCTGGAGCCTGGCTCCCCGCACTCACTCTTCTGCTCTCTCCCTGTACATGGCCAGGCCCCTGGCAAGCCTCCCTCATTCTTCCTTCCTTCCCACACAGCTCATATGATTCATGCTGACCGAGAGAGAGCCAGAGATGTCAAGATTCAAATGCAATACCTTTAACTACCTGTCCACCCAGGGGAGCTCAGGAAAAACTATTCGGGGAAGCTGGTGACAGAACACAGGAGTGGTTCAAATGGCTCAAAATGAGCGTAGACCATCCAGGGGAGAGGAAGGGAGGAGGGGGATGTATCTAGAAATCCCAGGGCCTCACAGTAATAAGAAACAGGTCACAGCTATCCCCTATATGATCTCAAAGGCCCCCTTCCCCTCATCCACCTGAGAGCTTCACCCCATGCAGACAGGGTGGATGGGATAGGGATAAGAGAGGAGATTCTAAGGAGGAAGTATCAAAGGGAGAAGGACAGGGGTGGGAAGTGAGGAAAGAAGTGAGAGAGTAAGGGGAGATGAAAGTGGATGAGAAGAGAAGCTGGGAAAAGAAGAAGGCTGATGGGGGCAGAACAGCCCACCTTAGGCGTCATGTCGTGCGTGATGCAGAATTCAAGGTGCTGCAAGATGCTCTCCATGGTGTGGTAAGGCTGTTGCTTCGTGGTCCGAAGATACTTCTGCATGGCACGGGCCATGGATGCGAAGATGGCCTGGGCAGCCTCCCGGGGGTCCATCACCTCTCTGGGATTCTTCTGCTCCTCTTCCTGCAGCCGCTTAATGTGAGTGAAGGCCTCCTCCACTGCCACCACAAGCCTACAGGACAGGAACGGTCAGGACCCATGCCCCCTTCTCTTCTCCCTGCCCCTGGCTCCAGCCCTCCAGCAACCCGAGTTGAGGTCAGGCTTCGTTCTCTCCCCAGAGCAAGACAGACCCAAGAGCAATAGGGCCCTTCCACACCAGAAAAAGGAAAGAGCCACCGATGAGTGAGCCAGCCCAAGGACACAAAGAGGACAAATCTAGTGTCAGTCCCAGACAGACAAATAGGAACTATGCTACAGGAAAGACCAAGCATTCCATCAAACCCCAAGAAGTCTTCTTTTTTTTTTTTTTTTTTGACAGGGGTTTCACTTTGTCGCCCTGGCTGGAGTGCAGTGATGCAGTCATAGCTCACACTATAGCCTCAAACTCCTGAGCTCACGGTATCCTTCAGCCTTCGTCTCCTTAGTAGCTAGGACTACTCAGGCACATGCCACCACGCACATCCAATTTTTTAATTTTTTGTAGAAATTGGGTCTCACTATGTTGCCTAGTCTGAAACTCATGGCCTCAAGCAGTCCTCCTGCCTAGGCCTCCCAAAGCACTGGGATTACAGTAGGGATAAGTCATCACACCCAGCTACGAAAAGATTTCTTAAATAAGACTCCCAAATCACACTTTTAAGGTCAAAAATTAACAGATACAAGTACATCAAAATAACAGATTTCTATTCAGCCATGACAGCACAGGCAGTATTACGTGACATCTGATGGGAGTGGGGGGAATATATGCAGCATCTAAACCCAGCAAGGGGGCGCTGTGGTTCATGCCCGTGATCCTGGCACTCAGGGAGGTGGAGGTGAGTAGACTGCTTGAGCTCAAGGGCTTGAGGCCAGCCTGAGCCAGAGACCCTGTCTCTATATGGCTGGGCATTGTGGTGGGCGCCTGTGGTCCCCACTTGCTTGGAAAGCTGAGGCAGAGGAATCACTGGAGCCCAGGAGTTTGAGGTTGCTGTGAGCTGTGATGCCATAGCACTCTACCAAGGGTGACAAAGTGAAATAAATAAGTAAATAAATAAAACCAGTAAGGGGTTAATATCTAGAACATATAAAGACTCACTACGATTTCTATCAAAAAGAAAATAAGTCTTAATGTAGAGTATCAATGTCTTTATATAGTGATTAAGAAAATGCTATGAGGGCTATCTCTCACAGTACGATCAAAATGTTTCTGATTGTATATGAAGCACATTCTGCCCTATGATTGCACCAGTGTACACAATTATGATTGAATAAAATTATT
>CAUYRH010174276.1:0-14289 GCA_963574655.1 Perodicticus potto
ATATGTACACTATGGAATACTATTCAGCCATTAAAAAAAATGGAGACTTTACAGCCTTTGTATTAACCTGGATGGAAGTGGAACACATTATTCTTAGTAAAGCATCTCAAGAATGGAGAAGCATGAATCCCACGTACTCAAGTTTGATATGAAGACAGTTAATGACAATTATTGACATGGTGGGGGTGAGGGAAGGGGAGAACAGAGAGAGAAGAATGAGGGAGGGGTGGGGAAAGGAAGAGCAGAGAGAGGGAAGGAGCGAGGGGGTGGGGCCTTGGGGCCTTGGTGTGTGCCACACCTTTTGGGGGCAAAACTCGATTGTAAGAGGGACTTTACCCAACAAATGCAACCAGTGTAACATGGTTTCTTGTACTCTCAATGAATCCCCAACAATAAAAAGTAAAAATATACACTAAAAGTCCCTTGACCATATATCTTGATTCAGTTACCACCTAATTTCTTTCTAGTATAACTCCTGTAATACATTTATACTCCCCGTCTGCAGCACTTCATACTTCATCTCTTGTGCACCCACTTCAATCCCCAGCATCCCTCCAGACAGGTTCCCGTCAGCGCGGTATGTGCCGCGGCTAGCAGGAACCAACTGTTAAACATTTTGCAAGCTGATTGTCAAACTGTTGGCAGGTTGATATCGGCTGTGGTAGGAGTTATTTATACCATGGAAAACTGGTATAAATTGGTAAACACTATAAATCAGGATTTTGCTTGTCATTGTTTTTCAGAAAGCCAATTTATCAGCAAACCATTGATTAAAAGTTGCCAATGGCCTTCACCAGCCTCAACATTCAATTATCAGTCTTTAGTTTACCTAATTTATTTGCTGCATTTGAGGCAGGTACACTTTCTCTTTCTTACTGTCTGTCCTTGCTGCCTTTGGGGCACCATCTTCTGGCACACACACCCATTCCTCTGGCTCCCTTGCTGGTCCCACTTCTCTGTTCTGATGTATACATCCTGCAGAGGGTAAGCACTCAGTCCAGACACCTTTTCTCTATCTGCAGTTCCTTTCTTGGTGCTTTCGTTCAGTCTTACAGCCTTAAACACTCAGATGTACACTGTTAGGCCAGCCATGGCCCATGAATTCCAGCTACACATCCCCCCCACCCCCAACCCCACCACTGCCTACCTAACGGCTCTATCTAGATGTCTGATAGTCCTGTCAAACTTAATGTGTCCAAAATGAAACTTTTAATCCTCCCTTCTCCCTTATTTCCCAGTCACCAAATTTTACATTCCAGTAATATTCCCTAGTTCAACAAATGGCAATTTCAGACACCCGGGCCACACATTTTGAGTTTTCCTTGGTTCTGCTCTTTGTTTTTGACACCCCACATCTAATGCACTGGCACTCCCATTGCCTCTGTCTTCAAAATGTATCCAAGATCCACAATTTCTCCCACTTCTACTGTTACTGCCTTGCTCTGAGCAACCATCATCTTGCAACTAATGTAACTAGTACAATAAACTTTTAACTTATCTCATAGTACAAGACCCACTGTAAGCTTTTTAAAATGTAAGTCAAATCTTGTTATACTTCTGCTCAAAACACTTTAATTGCTTTCTATCTTACTTAAAATAAGAGCAATCTTTCTATTTGTCTATGTAATGCTATCATGTGTTCCTGACACTCTCAGAGTTTATACCACACTACTCTTGCCTAACTTACTTTGATCCTGCCACAGCCTCCTTGCAATCTGACTAAGAAGCTCCTGGCTCAGAGGCTTTGCACTTTCTGTTCCCTCTACCTGAGCACTCCCTTTCCAGGCGGTCATGTGGCTCACTCCCTTTTTTCCTACCAGCCCATTCTGCAAAAAATGAATCCCCTCCCATTGCTCTTATTCCCACATGGGATACTTCATCATTATTGGTGTATATGTTTATCGTCCATCTAAGCTGGAGAGACAATTTATTTGTTTTTCATTGCTATACACCTAGCAGCTAGAAGAGTGCTTGGCACATAGTGAAAACTCAGTAAATTCTTATTGAATGAACAAATAAACTGATGTCACCTTAGCAGCTCTGGACCATGAAGAAAGCTACTGCAACTTTTTACTCTATGTGATAAGAACAACTTACAAGGCAAGGTGCTCAATTTCTCTGCCAGGCTGTCTCTGCAGAGAGACTCAATAGCGAGCAAGGCTTTTCAGATGGGCAAAATTGATCTGTCTTGATTCCAAATTAATTATTTAGTGATAATGACATCACTTACTTTTTAAAAATACTTTTGTTTCCTTTAATAAAGGGCGATTTCTTTACCTAAAAACCATTTGAATTTTCATACTCGAAGTATCTGTAGGAAGAACTCTATTTGAAACAACTGGAATTATGTTCTAGAACCATGGACCTGCTTGATTGCGAAGTGGTGGCAAGGGATGGGGCAGATTAGGGGGCAATAACACCAACGCCAAAGGGTTTAGCAATTTTCTGTCACTCCAATAAGGTCGTCTTTACAAGTCACATCCACATAACAATGACTCTCCCCATACCACCATCCTCCATTTTCTCAGGACACAGAGGCTGTCCCCCAAAATGTGGTTGAAATTGCTCAATGAAAAACATGTCCCTACACTCCTAATGCTCTTTTACTAGAGACAGTAGAGGATAGAGAGAGGAAATAGCAAAGATAAGCGGGAATCAGTCCTCTTATCCTCAGAACTTTCACAGGGGGGATGCGTTTCTGATGCCTGTCTAGCTAGAATTCAGAGCACACACTGAATCACAATTTTTTTTTTATTTACAAGTCCTAAAAAATTTAAGAAGATTTAAATCATACAAAGAGTCTTTTTCTGACTGCAATAGAATGAAACTAGAAATTGGTAAGGGAAGGAAAACTAGAACACAAATATTGATTGGTGGTCTATAAGGATAATTTTTTCCCCCAAGGTTCTGGGATAATTAGGTAGGCCTGAGTTTTAATTATCTCTTAGAACTTTATTTTTATGGGAAAGTGTAATATAACATCCGAATTCTTGCTTTGTAATTGAATTCTGGGGCATATATTATTTATAAACTGGAAACACTGGAAATGGCCTGTATTATCATTATTATTATTATTTTAGATTTCTAGTTAAACCCAAAAGCCAAGTATGCTTTAATTTTCTACGGTAGTAGGAACAATAAGCAGTGATTATCCCTTTTGATTTTCCAAACATATTACAAGATATTAGAGGTTCCATCCATGGTGGAATGTTGGAAAAGCATCAATGGGAAAAAGAAGTCTAAACATATAGACAAACAAACCCTTCAGACACCAGATACAGTAGCAAAAACACCCCCAGGGGTTTATGGTCTGGTTAATTTCCATTTTGTTCTAAATACTTTGTTCCATAAAATTAAGTTCTTTAGGTTGCTAGGGAATATGTGCTTCTCTCCCCCCCACGCCCTGTTACACACACAAACATATAAACACACACTTTCGCGTGCACGAAAGCACAGACCTATGCAATAGACAATGAAATCAACCAACATCTATTGAGTTACATATTGTGCTGAGTTCTCTATATAAATAATAGTGAATAGTTATCTCCTGCATACATGTCAAGTATTTCACAGGCAGTTTATCTGATCCCCACAAGAAGGAAAGCAAAGCCTTAAACAATGCTTTCTGGAGGCATGCTTCCCAGCTCTTTACCTTTACTAACTCTTTTAATATGCAGAATAGCCCTGTGAGGTGGGAGGCAGCTATTAACGTCATAGCCATCTTCATCATTGCCATCTTCGGATGAGGTGCTGAGGCCTGATCAGGTGTAAACAGCTCATCTGGGATTTGAACATGAGCAGTATGAGGGCTTCATGTTCTTACTCAGCCATACCTAGCTGCCTTTCCATAACAAGGCAGATAAGCATCTTCATTTTCCAGATGGAAAACTACATCGAGTCCCATGGCACAGGGTTTTGTAGTTGACGGGCATAATAGGATCCAATGTTAGGGTGCTGAGGGACAGCCTGGGTTCTCACACACATCAGCCTCCCACTGTGACATCTTGCCTCTTTAAATACCGCAGAGCTTCCCTAGCTGACTGTCTCCCTTCACTGACCTAAGTTTCAGAGACTGGGCATGCACCACGTGTACGCATCAGCACAGCAGCCTAGCTCCTTATGCTGACCACCTCTGTTAGCTGACCAGTTTATTACACTCCCCTGAGTGGTTAACTTGCAGAGGTTCTGCCGTACTTAGTTTCTCAAAGTCAAGTGGTACGCCTCCTAAGTCTTGTGCATAATTCCCCAAGCACAGAAATACCCAAGGTTCTGCATGGAGTAGGCATTCAGCCTGGGAAAGAGCCTCTCATAGAGTGATGCTGCGTCATATGTAAAGATGACCCCAAATAACCACAAATAACACATGACTTCTCTCTGTTTCTGAGAAAACTCCAAGGAAAACTGACTTTGATTTTCTAAATCTTCTTCTGATTTAGCCTAGTGGAGGAAAATCAATGCCAAAATAACTTCTGGAAGCCACCTGAGATGGGCTGATCTCACACAAGAAATGCCAAGGAATTCAGATGTTACATTGATGGTAGAACCCAAGCTCCCCTTCCTTAACTCCAACAGAAGAGGAATAAAAAAATCCATGTGAAGGAGAAATACTCATACCTAGACCACACAGCAGTAGAGAGGATGTCTTCGATGTGACCTTGCTCACGAAGCAGCTAAGGCTGTTACTTCTGTACGCCAGTGGTCGCTGTCTCTTTATAATATTGATTGCTGGGATTTTGCTGGTCCAGACTGGGAGAGCAGAGCTTGACCACTAAAGTATGTCTAAACTCTCCCAAGGCGCATTTATCTTTCTCTTCATTGAGAGAGAAAATCTGAGATGTGAACCGTATTTTCCTCAGGAAAATGTGAAGCCATTCCAGCATATGTTTTCAATGATTTATATTTTCTGACAATGGAAAGGTAAATTCTCTCCCAGCTTCAGGGGGTAGGTCCCAGGCTTCAGAGAGTTCTGTTTATTCCACCTTCCTCCTAGCTCTGAGAATTCCAATTAGGTGGAGACATTCAAGTCAAGGCACCCACTAGCTCCGGCAGGGGATTCTGTAACTGCTCCACGTGGTTTCCCTCGGTGACAATCACCAGCCTGGGGCAGTCCCCTGTCCTGGACTCAGATGGCACCACCAGTCATATTTAAGGAAGAGGTGGGTATGTATGAAAAAACACCACACAGGAAAGCATAGCTTGAACATTTGTTTTTAAAAAGATAAGAACTTGTGTAGAGCTTGTGAAGGAATTTTGGCAGGTTCCATTTGGATTCTTTTAGAACACACAGGGGGAAGGGATTTGAAGCTAAATAGTGGCAAATGTATACAAAAACAAAAATAGCCATCTGAGACTTTCACTTGACTTGAAGTTCTATGCAAATAGCAATAGCATTTTCTAGAAAGAGCTCTAAAGTAAGTCACACACACAAACCTCAGTAGTGGCACAAAACATCCTTTGTTGCCGGACGTGAGAAAAACACACTCGCTTCTAAAAAAAGCCATAGGAAGGAAGTGGAAGAACCTCAGGGGCGAGTGGGAGTGTGAAAGGAATGTTGCAGCTCTTTTTTTTAAACATGCAGGCTTGCCTGGCTCTTACTAGTAGGGCAGTAGTTCAAATAAATGCACTAAAATCTTTGGGATGTTTTTTCCTATCCTTGTGGGTGTACCATCAGCTAAACAGATTTGAAAATCTTGATAAAAGTATGTTGATATTCTGACATAAAATTGCCCCGAGTTAAAACATTCTTTAAAAAAAAAAAAAATCAAAGGAACCCAAGCAGCTGCATATGGTTCTAATTTCATGCATCTCATAACACCTGAGATTGCCAAAATAAGAATTAAAAGAAAGTTACCCGAGAGCAAAGACAGGTAAGCAGAGCAATGTGCTGGAATTTCATAATGTAACAGAATTAGGTGCATCTGTTAAAGGATAAATTGGAGGCTCTTTTAAAAACACAAATAGGATCATGCCAATATCTTGCTTAAAATCCTTTAATACCTTCTCATTGTACTAAGGAGAAACATGCAATTATCAATACGGCTTACAGACTGCCTCCTGATTTGATTGCCGCATTAACTGTCAAGCATCATGTCAGAGCCCATATTGACTGAATGGTTATTATTATGTTCCTGGACATAGAAATGGTCTCAACTAGCTCCCTAATAATCTTTTGGGGTGGAGACTCTTACTCTTCCCATTTTTCCGATGAGGAACTGGGAAAGTTGAGACTTTCCTAAGATCACAAAGCTAGAAAGTGGTTGTGCCAGACAGAGACCTTCTCGGAAATCAACACACATCCCCAATTCCCTTCATCATCAGGGTTGGAAGGCCCATATTCTCACGTTCCCATTTTCCCTGATGATCGGAGTTGTGTCCTGGCCTTCGGCACACAGGCAGATGTCCACCGGAAGATTCTGGGGAGCTTTGAACTTTTCTGACAAAAGGAAGCTGGCTCTGTACATTTTCCTCCTCCTTTCTCTCCAGACGGGGCCATCAAACTGGGACTGAAGTCACCATTTCTAGGGAATGACAAAGCCACAGGCTGCAACTATAGAGCAGAAATGGAAAGAGCCTGGGCCTGGGGCGCGCTTATTAAGCTCTGCACTAACCCCGGACTGCTTATTTTCAGATTGTGTTTCATTGGGATGATTTCTTTTTTATAGGAATCTCAGTGAGGTGGGATTTCTGTTACTTAGAGCCCACCACAAAAGCATTCTTAACTGATGAAGAAGCTGGGATTCCAACTCGAAAATCTGATCCTAGAGCCTGAGAGCTGAACTCCATTCCTCCCCACTTTGCTCTTTCTTTTGCTCTTTTTGCTACAGCCTCAGTGCACTGATTGAAGTTCCTCAAAACTACCATGTTTCTTCCTGCCCTGGAGCCTCTGCTCTTCTCTCTGCCTGGAGGAATCTCCTATTTATCTTCAGATTGCACCTTAAAGAGGTGTCACCTCCTCAGGGACACCTTTCTGTCTTTTCCAGACAAAGTCAGTTCCTTCTGTACATGAGTTCACAGAAATGAATGTTTGTCTTCTGAAGTCTCATCACCAGCACAAACAAGTAAGTATTTAATGCTGCCTGCCCATACTACGTGAGGTCAAGAGCTGTCTTTCTGGTTGTACATAGTAGGCGCTCAATAACCGCTTGTTAAGTAAATGAACAAACATTAACGAACAAACATTCTTCATTCTAAGTTAATTTTTGAGCCCGATAAGCAGAGATAGGTAGTTCCTCATCTCACTCAGCCCAAGCCACATGAGCAGGTCGGGCTGACACACATTTTTTTGACTCCATTAAATGCCATAAATATCTCAAGGGAAAGAACGGAAGCGGAACTAAGATCCAAGGGCGGGCAGTGAGGACACAGGACATCCCAGTAAGAGAGAGAAGAATGCTCCCGGAACCAAGCTTGCAGCAACATCAGAGTTAGAAAAGTGCTACAAGGAGAAAACCGTGAGTGGCAAGCTGAGAGCTATGCAGAAAGCAGAGCTTACCCTGTAAAAATGCAGTTTCCAGCAGGCCAAATACAGGCACAATACGGTATTTTCTGTGCTCCCAAATTTTGCATTCAACATTTTGAGAGGCTTTTCTGTGGGAAAGCATTTCCATTTTTATAGAAGAGTTGTAAAAAAAAAAAAGTTGCGATTTATATAAACTTTGTTTTATTGCCAAATTTCCTGTACACCATCTAATCTACAAAGCAAGAGATAACTGGTTTGCGTCATCTTTTAAAAATCACAGCTCTTTGTGCTACTGAAACACTCTCTTCTCACCTGCAATTGATCTTTTTATACACCTTTCCCCTCCATTCGCTGTGAATTCCTGAGAGTGGAAGGTGGTGATTTTTTTAGTTTTAGATTGTCAGCACTGACCATAGCCCTGCCACAGAAAGTGAACTCACTGTATCTCGTTTTTATAAATGATTAAACAAAATGCATGGGTATGTTAGGCATTTAGTTGATACATGTCAAATTAAATCTTTGATACATGACTTGGAATCACTTCCCTTTCAAGGTATTTGTTCAGTGAGCATAATTACAGAGTCCGCAAACCAAGAAAGTCCTCATTAGGGAGGAAAAACTAGAAAACAGCTTTTGGTTTTTCCAGACAGTGTGCAATCCCCTTTTTACCCATGTACACATTTCAAGTGCAAGGACAATGCAAACCTTGAAATGAAACAAACAAAAGAAGCATCTCTGATACCTCTCTGCTCACCAGACCTGACCAGCCCCTGTACCCTTCTTCACTGTGCACCCTGAGGGCGATGCGAACAGGAGAAACCAAGGTGAGAAGGGAAGACAGGACAGGAAAGACACCCAGTGACATAAAATAGAGAAGTAAGTTGGGACAAGGGGCACAGTGCACAGGAAGGGAAGGGTGTAGACTGGAGATAAAAAAATACAAAGATGAAAGTCTGATTCCTTTCCGTCTCCTCTGGTCTCTCCTTTCTCCTGTCTCTGAGAAAAGCACAAGCAGATTTGTCTACCTGATCCTAATTTCATAGCCTGCTCAAATCTTACAACTTCTTTTTAAAGAAATTAATTAGAACTAAATGTCTTTTTTACCATGATATGTTTGTGGCCCTTGATAGCTTTGGTCTCATTCATCAAGATTATCAGCTAAGTCAGGAGTAGAGCAGTACAATGGCATTAACGCCACCCCTCCTTCCAGGCTATGAATATGATCCATTTTCACAGTTATGGAAAGTGAAATTTCTACAGTGTATATCATATTCAGCCCACTTTGAAAATATCTTATGTTTTCATTTACATATTGTACCGATTAAATATATCTTGGTACTTACTCAGGTACCTAAATGGAATTCAGTTCCAATATGGGATGAAACTACGACAAAAATCATATTAATAGCAAGAAGAAATGTTAGCTGCTTCAAATACGTGGGTTATATTTTCTAGTACCTTAAAAAAGAACGAAACTGAAAGAGGCAGCTTGAAGAAGCTCACATGTGTTATAAACCCACATCCTGTTGTTATCCACTGCCCTGGCAGAGGAGCTGGGAGTGAACGTCTTAGGGTCCCCATTAACTCTGATTTGCCATGGACTTCTCCAGAGAGCAAAGTCACATTCACTTGCTGGGCAAAGGCCCAGGGACACTATCAGTGCGGATTATTTATTGTGTGTTTACCTAAAAGCAAGAATACAGTGGACTAACCCAGTGAGCTTGGAAGTTAAAATATTCTCCCCGCTTCATCCGAGCCACTATCAGCAGATTCCAAATCACTCATGAGCAGAGAAGCCCATCTGCCCGGGGCCTAATAGAAATTACAATAGTTACGTGAGGGCTGAAGGGAGTCAGCCAGAAGAATAGGAACAGCATGGTGCACTCAGACTTTTGTTCCCTTTTATTTATTTATTTGGTAGAGTTACATGTGTTTTTGCTTCAGGCAGATGTTGGTATCCGTAGCCTTTTGTACAGGAAACTGCGGAAGGAGGATAACTTGCTGGGTGGCAGCAAAGACTATTTTGTAGGCCGAATGGCATTTTTCATAGGCCCAAAGATGGTTTTGTTTTAGAAAACTCTAATTCTGTTCAGAACTCTAGCCACAGGTGAAAACAAACCTATGGTACAACCTTATGATGGTACAAATCACTGCAGAGTGTTGTTCTGAATTTGTATCTGGAAGTCCCCCCTCTACATCACTCCCAGACCCTTCCCAACAGCTCTGCACGTCTTTCTAATTTTCTAAGAGAGGACCAGCCCCCTTCAAGATGTTCCACCAACTTAGTTCTTTTTTCCTCAGACCTTTTTTTCCCCCTTTCTTCTTCTGCAAAGCATGACTAAGATTTACTTTTTAGACAGTGTTTTCCCATTGCAACTGTAAGTCAGCCTTACTCAGAAGGGAAGCAGGGCCAGTGCTTGTAACCCATTTTGCTCCGACGCTTCCATCTCAGTAACCTTTTAAAATGAAAACTGTGGAGAGGGAAGTGAAAAACTTGTCTTCATCTGGAATCAGTTACACACAGAGGTGTCTTTAGCTTCAGGTGTTTGTCTAGAATTTCACGCAAGTCGGGTGTTGCCATCAAACCAGTTTCCTGCTTGGAAGACCTGGACTCCTGTCAATAAGGGTGTGAATACCTCTTTTTCAAAACAGTCTCAACAGCCTGGACAGGGCGTGAGTCCAGCAGAAGGTGCCTTAAATCTTCCCAGGGCTCTTTTCGAAGGTGACCTGAAGAAAGGCGTTAGGGTCTACTTTCTAGATACTGATTTGTGACTTTTTTTTAAACATCAGTATATCATATTCTGATACAATCATTATTCCTTTAAAGAGGCAGCGGGGAAAGGTTTCTGGACGTCCACAGAGAAAGCTTACTCAATCAAACATCTCATAATCCTAGGTCACCTGTGCCACATTCATAAAGGCCAGTCAGGTCAAGGACTTTCTGAAAATGAAGGTCTGACTGTGGGTATGTCTGTGTGTATGGGAGTGAGTGGAGTCTCTCCGTATGGTTCATGGCAGGGGATGGTGTTGGCAAAGTGTCAGAGTCCAGTAGGATGGTGATCGACGAGAAGAAAGAAGGAAAGAGAATTTCCATAACTGGAGTTGCCCCACAAGGCCCAGTCTGTATTCACGGGACATTGGAATAATAGGAGCTCCTGTTTTGAGGTAGGGTCTCGCCCTGTTGCCCAGGCTGGAGTGCAGTGGCACAAACACAGTTCACTGCAGCCACCAACTCCTGGGCTCAAGCTGACTTTCTGCCTTAGCCTCCCAAGTACCTCAGCCTGCAGGCATTTGCCACCATACCCGCTAGTGTTTGTTTAGTAGAGACAGGTCTCACTGTGCTGCCCAGGCTGGTCTTGAACTCCTGGTCTAAAGTGAACCTCTCGTTCATCTTCTCAAGTAACCAGAACTACAGGCACATACCACTACAGCCAGCTAACTTTTATAGAGATGAGGTCTCACTATGTTGCCCAGGCTGGTCTCGAACTCCTGGCCTAACGTGATCCTACCACCTTAGCTGTCCACGTGTTGAGATCACAGGTGTGAGCCACAGTACCCAGCATGGTAATTTTTAAAATCATTTTATTGATGCTCTGTTTTATTTAATGGCCAAAAAAGGCACGTTTTGAGATAAAATAGTTCCATGTGCCATATTTCCATGGTTTACTATGATCTCACCTTCTTGCACTTTCTGGCTCCTTTTGAATCCTGTCATCTATTAATAAGCCAAAGGAGTCATGTTTACTTTGAATCAGTGTTTTTATTGCTCTTTTTCTCTAGGTTTGTTAGTTGTTGTTATGCTATTCTCTAGGAACAAACTGCTTCCCCAGGAGTTTAAAAACAAAGTTTAGGAATTTCTACTCTAGTTGATGTACTCCACTGGATTGAGTACAGCATAGTATTGTAATATCTAAACACTTTATTTCTCAAGAGTACTTCATTCACCCCAGGATTGGTGAATGCCATCACCTCTTCAATCAACTGTGATTTATTCAGCTTTTCTTTTACTACAATTCAGTAAAAATGTTCAGAATGCATGTCCAATTCCGGTATGTTTTGAACACACTGCCTATGGCCACTAAAAGTCGGGCTGAGACCTGTAAGAGAACAACTTTGCTTGCTAATGTTTCAAAACCAATAAGGCCATTTAGAAAGCTAGACAAAACAAACTGGGACAAATACACAGAATCAAAACGGTTAAAGTCATCATAGTTCCAACAATTTAACAACAATGTTAGTCATTGTTATCCCATCACAATAACATGCTTGGCATTTCTAAAATGTTTCTCAATCGAAGAATGTTCATGTATCGTAGAAAAACCCCAGCCATTAATGAATCATATGCAGCACCTTGAAAGGAAGTCTGGTGTCCAATGTGACGAGGACGGGGCTAGGAGCAGTGACCTCGGACTGCGGAGACGCAGTCACCCACGAGAGAGCTCAGATAATTCTGAAGGAAAAGAAAGGTGGAGGGGGTATGTCTGTGTGTATGGGAGTGAGCCAAGTCTCTCTGTATGGTGCATGGCAGGGGACGGTGTTGGCAAAGTATCAGAGTCCAGCAGAGTGGCGATAGAGGAGAAGAAAGAAGCAGTGGGGCCACTCCAGTTATGGAAATTCTCTTTATCCACCTCACAAGCACAGGGGCATCCCTTTTCGTTTGTCCTTGGACTCCCAGGTGTGACCATAGAACTTCTTTGAGCAGGCAGACCAGCTGTAGCACTGAAAGGACGCCCACCTTGAAATTGAGAGACCCAAGGGTCTGACCTGGCCCCATTTCTTAGCCGTGTGGCCCGGGCATGTCACAGTCTCACTGGAGCTATTTATGTCCCCACAAAAGCATGTATAACATTACTGTATTAAAAGACCTCCTTCTTGGGGTTTTTGTGAGGAAAATTGAAATAATACATAACATTCCCTCTGAAATCAATGTTGGCGATAATTAGAATTCAAATAAGAGCCAAGTCACCTCTGCGGATCCTATAAACTGAGCTGTGGCTGAGAGTGTGAGTGGCTCCCGCCTGGGGGGCCGGTCACTGTTCATTCGCCCACACTCGCCTCAGCAAATGTTTGCCCCACGGCAGCCGGCGGTGTGTGCTGAGCCTACCGCAGCTCACGGGTCTGCAACCTGTGTACAGTCCCCTCACAAACCAAGATGCCGTCAGCTACTGTAGGATTACACCCAGACCCCTACTCAGATCAGTACCTGGAAACTCTGACTCTGGTAAGCTGCTGGAAAAAACCTGATCTCCAAACCAATACCGACTTCAGGCAGGAATGTGCACTGGAACAGAGTGAGGTGAAAATAACTCGTTCCAACACAATACTCAACAGTGTGTACAAATACGCTTGACGGCTGGACTTGAGTTCTTTCTGATTGTTAACATGTCCTGTTCTCTTATGCCGCCCACGCAAAAATGTGTTCTATTAGAAGTCAGGTTCTATTCCTGACCCTCTTAGTCACACTGGGCAAGCCATTTTCATTTCCCTTAGCTTTTATTTTACCCATCTTGGAAACTCTCCTCCACTGTACCATACTGAAGTTTCGAGGTATATCTTCTCAGCTAGTAAAGAGTGTCCGCACATTAAGTATTACAAATTGCACCAGCCACCGTAATAAAAAGTAGGAATCATACCCCTACTACTCTTCTGAACAAGATTTTTTCTGTGCAGGCTTCTGTACTGTGTGGTTCTATCATAAGCCATATCCTAGTTATTTACTGAAAAGATTACACACCTGCCAGGGGTAATTCATAGGGAAAATATCTCTTATGATGCTCCAGAAATGACGAGGTCGAAAGTAGTACAAATCGTGCTTCTGATATTCAAAGAACTAGCTCCCATGCAGCATAGCTTCTTTCTGCACAGGGGACTTACTTGGTTTCTCAAGGACACATTTAATGCACCTTCTACCGTAAGCATACTGTGTGCTGCTGGGAGAGGAGCTTGTAGAGCAAGGCCCTCTGGCTTTCAAAAGTTAACAGATGACCAGGAATGAACAAAATAGGCTATAACATTAACCTGCAGAAATAAATGCGGTTCAAAGTGGTATGCAAATAAACGGTGTCACACTTTAGTGCATACAACTCGTAGTGTCAGCTGACTTACATTAGGAACGGCTACAGAGGAAGGCAAGTTACAGAAGCAGCCCAGGAGCTGTCAGCCTACACAGAACTGACGCAAAGCGTTTCCGTCCATGAAAATGGACAGTGTGGCCTCCCCTAGCTCCAACTGTGAAGAAGAGGAAAGAGTTGGCAGAGGCAGAAAATGTCACAGAAAAAGCAACAACAACATTTTCCTAGGAATTACCCCTGCAAGTGGTGAACAACTAGAATATGGCTTATGATGGAGCCACACAGCACAGACTCTGCTTAGAGAGAGCCTGGTTCAAGAGAGAAGGAAACACGCCTGCTGGTGAGAGACAGCACAGCAGGTGAAGACTGTCCCTTCTCGGTCACCGTGAGTGGGTCTTAAAAAACAACTGCCTCTACTCTGAGCCTCACTGATCCAGAGCAACTGACCACATCTCTTTCTAATTGATGAGATGTATCTCAAAACAAATTCATTCAATGAATTTGTACTCGATGAATGAGTGCTTCACAAATTCAAGTACTCAGTTCAAATACTGCTCTGACCACAAAGACAGAATCTGAGCACAGGCTGCCATTTTAATACCGAGGTCCTTAATGGCGGGATGTACTTACACTCAGGTTCCTGTGCTGTGACAGGCTTTTACTTTCATGTGGTTAGGTATATTTCCAGGGACATGCTTCAGCGAGTGTCACACATGTACAAGTGGGTAATAATAGGCCCCTTCTGTGGTGGAATTAATA
>CAUYRH010174279.1:0-23831 GCA_963574655.1 Perodicticus potto
CCACTTGAAATCTCTCCCTCTACCAGGAGCTTTGGTGTTTTCTGTATTCTTTTCTGTAAATCAATTCTGTCTTACCACGGAGGGGTGGGGGGGGGAAATAATGTAATGAAGAATAATAAAATACATATATTTAAAAAAAAACTCAAATATTCACCAACTGAGGAATAGATTTTAAAATCTGGTACAATATTTAATTTTTAGGATGACAAAAATATTTTAAATTTCAATTATGGTGATGGTTACATAACTTCAGGATACATTAAAAACCATTGAATTATATACTTTTAAATGGGCGAATTTATGGCATATGTGTTACATATCAATAGTTATTTTTAAAATTAGTGCATATATCGATAAATGTTTAAAATAACTTTTATAATTATTCTAGTTTGATCATTATGAACACATCAATCAAATCACATTATATGCCATAAATATGTACAATTACTATCAATTAAAAATAAAAAAAATAAAAGTAGGCTATACATGAAAGCCGTTTTAAATTTCCCCAGACCACATGAAGTAAAAAGTTTATTATTAATCCTCTTTGTCCTAGAATGGTCTCTGAGGCACACTCTGTCTGGAAATTTTGCTTCACTAATTACATATTCAACCGCACTTATATCTTAACTCACCTTATCAATACCCCAAGATCAATGGGACTGGAAATAACTATTTCTATGTCTGGGGAGTTTCTACCTGTGATATTCTGAAATTAAATTTGATCTTACTCCCCATTTTCTGGCACACAGTTCCTAAAATCCTTATAATCTCCGGAGTAGTAAGAGTGGCTTTTGCATGTTAATGAAAAGAACTGGTGACTGGGGGCCTCTAGAGAGCTTCAGCACCACCGAGAAGACCAAGACGTGATTAAAAGATTGGCACTTTGAGCCCCACCTCCTGATCTCGAGAGACAAGAGGGGCTGAAAGTTGAGTTGATCTTCAATGTCCAATGATGTTGTCAGTCATGCCTACATAATAAAGTCTCCACAAAACCCCACAAGAATAAGGTTTAGAGAGCTTCTAGGTGGGTGAACATATCAGCATGCTGGAAGGTGGTGCACTCCAACTCCACAGAGATAGGACCCTTCTACTCTTCTCCTTAGGAGTCTTCATGTGGCTGTTTATCTGTACCCTTCATCAATAAACTGGTAACATAAGTACTATAAAGTATTTCTCAGAGTTCTATGAGTTACTTTATCAAATGAATTGAACCCAAAGTGGGAACCACAGGAACCCCAATATGCAGCTTTTTGGCCAGAAGTACAGTTGAGAACCTATGACTTGTTTTTTTTTTCTTTTCAATAATTTTATTAAATCATAATTGTGTACATTGGTGTATTCATGGGGCACAATGTGCTTACTTCATATACAATCAGAAATATTTTGATCATACTGTTAGAGATAGCCTTCATGGCATTTTCTTAATCACTATATGAAGACATTGATATTCTACATTTAGTAAGTTTCACTAGTACCCTGCTAAGATGCACCGTAGGTGTGATCCCACTAATTGCCATCCCTCCACCCATCCTCCCCGCTCCCCTCCCCTCCCTTTCCCTTTTCCCTGTATTCTTGTGGATCTTGATATTTTAGAGAATGTCTTTTGGGAGCTCTGTCTGTTTGTGCTATGTGAGATTGCATTCTCTCCTAACTGTGTCTTTTTTCTTAGATATAAAATTATATTTAAGTTACTTAGCATTAGAAAACAGCTGCAAACACAACATGACTATTTGGCTTGGTTCTGTAGCTCAGTGAGTAGGGCGCTGGCTACATACACTGAGGCTGGTGGGTTCAAACCCTGCCCAAGCTTGCTAAACAACAATGACAACTACAACAAAAAAATTGCTGGGTTGGGTGGTGCCTGTGGCTCAAGGCACAGAGTGGGGGAGTGGGGCACCAGCCCCATATACTGGAGGTAGTGGGTTCAAACCCAGCCCGGGCCAAAAACTGCAAAAAAAAAAAGTCAGTCATTGTGGGGGGCACCTGTAGTCAGTCCCAGCTACTTGGGAGGCTGGAACAAGAGAATCACTTAAGCCCAAGAATTTGAGTTTGCTGTGAGTCGTGATGCCACAACACTCTACCAAGGGTGACGTAGTGAGACACTGTCTAAAAAAAAAAAAAAAGAATATTTGACCCTATGCGTCCTAGTAAATTTTGAGTGATAGATAATTTAGGGCAGAAATAGGATAATTTAATTTCATTCTACTTCAATCACATAAAAGATTTATTCATTTACATGCAAGTCACTTTCATCTTCAGGCTTAAGTACATAATAAGGTATTTCTGGTACAAGTTATAATTTCAAACAATATAGATTTTTGTAAAGTTTCAAGGTGAGTGAGAATAAAAGCTAACAAATTCCTGTCAGAGGGTTTAGTTTAAAATGAATCCCGGAACGCATGAAAGATCAAAGTATTTTATGAATTTCAGCTTGAAATTCAGAGAGCACTGATTATTAATACACCTTTTACTTACTTGATCCTCTCATTGGTTTTTCAGCTAAGAAAAAAAAGACAAATTCAGTTTAAGTGCAATAAAATGCACAGAATGTATACATCAGTGGGCTTTCTAAAAGTAACATATTTAAGAGTTTTTCTTTAATATTTAAGAGTTAATGAAGAAATATAATTCTCTATTTAGTCTGTGAAAATAAGTCTTTGAATATTTTCATTAATCTCTTTTATGTAAGAAAGGCATTTCAGGTGTCAAAACATCTATGCTTTTTAAAATACTTTTACTAAAACAGGATCTGTGTTAAAATTGAGTGTTTAATTCAACTATAATCATACCTAACTTGAACAAAATCACTTTAGTACTGAGTGATCTAAATTAATCTAAACATTTTCTTCAAAATTTCCAAATTTCATAAAATAGATCAAGAATTATTTTTTCTTTCAAAGATGAAGACCAATAATTACCGATTAGAGCATAAAATAAACACACATTAGAAAGAAACATGCAAAATCAGTTTATTTTTTCACATTAATTGATGTTTTTCAGTGAGGCATTATTATTCTTCAAAGAAATGAGATTTATCATTAAACTGTATGTATGTAGGACAAAATATGTGAGGTGAGTTAGCTATCTGAAATCCTACGTATACAGTAAACTCCCTGTGATGTGGAACTCAAGCAGCCGCCACTCTCAAGCCACCAGTCTGCAACCTGGTCCCACCCTCCGCTCTCCAAAAATCAGTTTAAACTTGTGTTGTGCTGTCAGTAAACGGATGCTTCCTGCATCACGCCCGGGGCTCCCAGTGTCCTCTGTATCAGTTTTAAGTGTTCATATGTGTTACTTGAAGCTAAAAAAAGAGTAGGGAAATGGAAAAGTGTATTGACTGCCATATAGCTAAAATTGTACTGTGCACCTCATTTACAAAGCTGTTTTATATTATAGTAAAACTATGTTCCAGTAAGTGAAGTTCATCTTTATTTGTCTTAATTTGCTTTTAGTTAGTGTGTTTCAATATTCATATCAAGTCAGTATAGAGTTTACGGTAAGATAAGGTAGAGTATGGGGGAGAGAATTAGGCTCATATGTAATAGTAATTCTCAAGCAACTGGAAACTACATTTATCCAGACTACACCAGTCCCCATGGTGCCAGATAACAGGGAGATTACTGTACCACATATAGTACCTTCTTGAACAAGACTGAGAACATCTCCATTCTAACAATCTCAATCTCATTTAAATCACCATGTGAGGAAATGCCTATTTTTAAGGAATCTGTGTTATATGGCTTATTAGAGTTTGAGATATTTAGAGTTTCTAACGTAAACCTAAGAATAACAAGTTTATAAAATTGAAATGATGGCAATATAGAGCTTTAAAAAACATGTTCAGTGGGGATATTTATTAATGTCTTTAGTCATATCATAGCAGCTTACTTCATGTATAAAATAAGTCAAACAATTGAGAAAAACAGTTTACTAAGACTAACATGATATTATGTTTTTCTTTAAAAATACTAGCATTGATCGGGGAGACAAGAACTTAAAAGTAAAATAAATATTTATTGACATACAATTCAACTCTCTGTTGAATGAGGGAATATATAAGAATGTCCCTAGTCACAACTAGCTCTGAGTTGAACTTGCGCTTTCATATGTAATTATGATTCTGGGCTTTGTATTTATAATATGAAGAGCCTCAAAATGGTAGACTCACAGACAGGGTAAGAGGGGAGTGTCCAAGCAGTGTCTGAATCCCTGGTCCGACCGAGCTACTAAGGTTGTCACTAACCATAGCTCCAATAGTTAACTTCGTTGGGGACAAAGTGGAGTGCATTTCATCTTGGGGCTGCTTTGATTAGTAGAAAGCTTACCCCTACACATATATTTGCAACAGTGTCATAGAACAATGAAGTGAGATTAGGTGGGCTTAACGGGCAGAGTCTTTTGCAGTCACGCTGACGTGGAGCCAAGTTCTGTCTCTACCACGTAACCACTCTGAGATGTTAGACTTTTTCTCAGTTCTCCTATCTCATCTTTAAACAGGCAGTGATAATTGGGCTGTGCTAAGGATGACATGAGCTCATAATTAGAAAAAGACAGAGTCATGCATTTCTAGCTAATTGGTTTCTTTTCATCCTTCTAGCTGATTATCTCAAAGGATATTAAGCAATATTTTAAAGAACATTTCAATATAAAAGTGGTGCCCTTGTATCATCCTCCAAATGTGATTTGCTCTTCTATTTGTGTTGGAAATTTTACCCTTTCATACTTCTGATAATTATATTTAAGTTATTAATAATTTTGTCTAAATTACACATATAGATACATTCTGTCTTTTCAGGTACATAAGCTATAAGAATTAGCAAGAAGGAGCCAGTGAAAAATAAGGCTTCCCCCGCACCCCCCCCATGCTGGAGATGTCTGTGTTTACTATGAATGAAAATAGTAACAGTATGTTTATTTAGCATCTTAGAATTTAAAGAACATTTTTAATTAAGTGAATTTGCCTAAAATTATATCGTGTAGTGTATATAATTCAATTACACATTTTATTTATAGTTGTATGATAATAATATCACCAATATAGATCATTCTCTTTTTAGGAAAGAACATGTATTCACCATGTACATGCTGGTATTTGACTACTTTGCATCTAGATTGAATCAATTTAAAGGGCAATTTATAAATTTTGAAAATTCATGATATTAATTTTGTGTTATATAGTCATAGACAAAATAAATCCCAAATATATCTTATTTGCTACTGTATAATTTTTGACATTATTCATGCTACAAAAGTCTGTTTTGTTTTTTTGAGACAGAGTCTCCAGCTGTCCGAGTAGAGTCCTGTGGCATTATAGCTTACAGCAACCTCCAACTCTTGGGTTCAAGCAATTCTCATGCCTCACCTTCCCAAGAAGCTGAGACTACAGGCCCCTGCCACACTGCCTGGTTAATTTTTCTATTTTAGTAGAAACAGGGTCTCACTATTGCTCAGGCTGTTCTTGAACTTCTGAGCTCAAGCAATTCACCCACCTTAGCCTCTCAGAGTGCTAGGATTACAGGTGTGAGCAATCGTGCCCCATTTACAAAAGCCTTTTTTTTTGCAGTTTTTGGCCAGGCCAGGTTTGGACCCACCACCTCGGGTCTATGGGGCCGGCGCCCTAAGTCTTTTTTAATGGAAAAATGTACCCTGTGGTGTGTAATGGAATAATTTATTGACTGTTTTTGTTGTTCCTACTGTTTTCTTCATATTTTCTAATTTTCCATTGACATGTACATTTTCTACTAGATTTTCTGTCTACTTTTCTATTAGCTGAAGTGTATGTGTGCCAGACTTCACTGGTTTAAAATAATTCAGTGTTAACATTAAATACCAACACAATTCAAGTATATCTACACTAATGTAGCACTTTAATATTTACATGGTTTAAAGTTACCTTTTGTCACGTTGGGTAATTGAAGATTTTCTTTTCTTATTGAGACTGTATATAAGAAAAATATAAATTAAAATATAAATTTTTAAAGTAAATTTTCATAAAATTGCAACCACTTTGACACCAAGCTTTAGCAACATGGGAGTCATTTAAGCATCATAAATATTTTCTCAGGGTGAATTTCAAAAATTTTATCTTCAGTCCAATTAATGCCTAACAAAAAATAAGTGTTAGCAGTGGAGATTGTTTGGTTTGTGTAAACAGAAATATAACACGAAGATAGCAAATAAATTAACTAGAAGCTATGGAAAATACATGATTCTGACGTGAATTTGGTGATAAGCAAAAGGTATTTTTGTTTTTGACAAGTAGTCTGCTATATTTATGAATGCTTTCCTCTTTACCCAATAGACATTCTGTTGATAATTAAGGCCTTCTAAAATTTTCTAGAAAATTACATGGAAGTCAGTGATTACTGATTATGGTATAGTTTATCAAATAAATAAACCCAGTGTGAAAGGAAGCATTAATGGAATAACAAATGGAAGCTTCTTTGCATGGCTTGGCCTGCTGCCCGTTGCCTCCTTGACACTGCCATTACCACAGTTATTTGTTTCGTTTCTTTCTTTAATCAGACCAGCAATTATCACATACATAAATAAAAATTTCACTTACAAATGACATGAATAAAGTTTGATTCCAAATATTTTCATTTCAGGGTATTGCATAATAGTTTTTATTCTTTCAAAAATTACCTTTTTCTTCTTTATGATGTTTCACTTCTGCTTTTTCTGAAGACAAAATCATGGTAAGTCAATGTAATATAGCATGTTTGTTAATAATTCTTCTGAAGGTTTGGAATTAAATTTTTTGTAGTCCATATTTACCTTTTTAGGAGTCATACGATAAGAAGTCCATAGTTTTAATTTAGAAATAACAAATGGAGTTTGCTTTCGGCTTATATTCCTATTCTCTTTAATATTTAAAAATAACGCGATATCATCACATTTTGCATGGATGAACTGCAAAGGACTACAATTCTCATAGGTGCCGTGAAATCAGTGTCTACATGTCATGAACTGCTTTTAGTCATACGGTTTGTATAATGATGTATTTTTATTCCATTGTTGTTATGTCTGATTTGATTACATGTCCTATAATATCATCTTTACCTTTACTTTCCTTTTCAGGTTTTTCAGGTTTCTTCTTCCCTGGAGGAGAAAACAATAAGTAGTTATCATTTTAAAAAAACACTTATTTTATTTTATTTTACATTATTTTATTTCATTTTATTTTGTTTATTTTGTGTCAGGTTAATGTGAGAGTACAGGCAACCAAATCACAACAATTTGTTAGGTAGAGTCCCACGTGTAGTTACGTTCTGCACCCCAAAAGTGAGCCACACACCTGTTCTGCACCCAAAAAGTGAGCCACACATCCGTACATTATGCCCATTCAGGGAGTGTGCCCAGAACATGATTTGTTTAACATAATCCTGGAGTTAACAGTGGAGATGAGTTTTAATCCCATTAGCAGAGAAGCGCCAGGCCTTTCCTAAGTCATTTGTTGTTATATGTGGTCATTCAGCCCCTTTCTTCTTCATCTTCCCCTCCCCCTCCCCCTCTTCCTCTTCCTCCTCCTCCTCTTCTCCATCTTCTTCTCTCTCTCTTTCTTTCTTTTTATTTTATTTTATTTTATTTTATTTTAATGAGATGAAGTATGTTGCCCAGGCTGGTCTCTAACTCCTGTGTTCAAATGATTCTCCTGTCTCAGCCTCTTGAGTAGCTGCTGGGATTACAGTCTCAGGCCACTGGGCCTAGATCCTCCCTTTCTCTTACATGCTTCAAAAAGAAGTCAGCATAGGGTGGTGCCTGTGGCTCAAGGAGTAGGGCGCTGGCCCCATATATTGGATGTGGTGGGTTCAAACCCAGCCCTGGCTAAAAACTGCAAAAGAAAAAAGAAAAAAGCCAAAAGAGACCATAGTTTTACTACTAAGTTTAAATTAAAAACAACAGGAAACACATCTACATTTTCGATTGTTATCTTCAGGAAGGAAGGACTGGCTGGCATGGTAGATGCTCCGTAAATAACCTAACAAGTGAAAGCAATGAAAGAGTCCTCTAATATCTCCAAGCAAAAGGTAGACACAGTCTTCAAAACAGTCTTTGTTGATTATTTCACACAAGAGTGAGAAAAAAAAAACCATCACTTACCAAGCAACAACTCTGTAGTGGGAATGCAATATGTATCATTTAATCCTTAAGACAAGCTTTTGGGGGAGCTGCCTATTCTGTAGAGGAGAAAACCTGGATTTGAGTTATTTAGGGATTTTGTAGTCTGGGTGTGATGAATGACTCACACCTGTAATCCTAGCACTCTGTAGGCTGAGGCTGGATTGCCTGAGCTCAGGAATTTGAGACCAGCCTGAGCAAGAGCATGACCCCTTCTCTACGAAAAATAGAAAAACTAGCTGGACATTGCGATGGGCACCTGTAGTCACAGCTACTTGGGAGGCTGAGGCAAGAGGATTGTCAGAGCCCAAGAACATGAGGTTGTTATGAGCTATGATGTCAGTGCACTCTATCTTGGGGTGATAGAGTAAGGCTCTGTCTCAAAAAGAAGAAAAGAAGAAAAAAAGAGATTTTTTTAATGTTATGTGGCTATATAAAGACTCAGATTTGCATACTGTTTTCACAACTCTGTCTTACGTCTTTTGAGAAAGTACATGTTTACCTGATTCTGTGACTTCTGATGTTCTCTCTTTAGGTAAAAAAATAATAGAAAAGTAGAAGAAAATAGTTTTTATTCAGTAGCAGACAGTTGAAATTTATCTTCAAGTATATCCTACTGAGTGACAATCAACACATATAGTCAAAATGACAAAGAAATGCACCAATAATTAACATTTTTGAAAATTATAACCAGATACCTAGTTTGAAAACAAAAATGTTCTATAAGATACCCTAAAACTGCCTAAATATGATAAAATTAATCAGGTCTAAGTCTTTTTGTTTTTTAATTATAAATGATAAGCTATAAATTTATGATACATAAATGTTGAACTTAATCTTCATGGAAGCAAGCATGCATGTCTTCACTGAATATTTACTAAAGCAATTTCATTTATATTAATAAGACTGTCAGAAGTGCAATTGAGTGGAATTGCAGGATGAGGCTGAAAATGTATTTATGTATGTAAAACAAACGTAAATTCAACTCATGGTCACTACAGCCTGATAGATGAGATGTAAAATGGTACTTGCCTATAGCTATAACAAGGAAGAATCAAGCTTTCTTTTTGTTCTTTCAGTAAATCCATAGACTTACAATATTTCTAAATAAAACCTGGTAAGTTTCCTTAGAAAAGTTTTTACATCATAAATCAGTACAAGTGACAACATTTCCAGAAAATAAAACTCCTCTGAAAGTATAAGAAATACATCTCTTAAATATGAATGTTTTCTCTCTATATGTGTGATATTGGTTTTATTAGTCTTACATAACTTTTTGGAAGCTGTATTTAAAATTCAAGAAAAATGACTAAAATATTTTATAATAGTGACGATAGAGAATGAATAATATTTTGTAAACAAAATAGTATTTTAAAATGTCTTTATGGTGATATTTCTAGCATTCTAGCTTGATGTTCAACTCTTAATTTTAATAATACTGCTCATATTAGTGGCAATAATGTGAATACAATATACTAGAGATTTTCTCCAACCCAAAGGCAATTTTTAATGTTAAAATTGGCATTGATTCTATTCAGAAGCAAATTGTATCTACGTTATTAAGGAATTTGTCATAACACTGTTAAGAAAACAGGTTAGGCCTTGACATTTAAAAAATTTAAATACAGTATCTACATAAATCTTAATTGAAATGAAAATATTTTTATCCCAGGGTAAAGTCTGGGTATTTTAATAGTACAAAATAAATAATTTTAATGCTTACTACTGCATTTTTGCTAATATTTAAAATGTTAAATGAAACAATGATTCTGAATTGCCACCTGTAACATACTTCAGATTAAAAAAATGACAATGTAAATAGCTAATGTATTGACCATGAGTAAACTGAGACAGGTATTATGTGCTCTAAATTTTTCTTAACCTACAGAGTGACTGTTAGAGGAATCTCTGTACTGCGTTTACTTAATGCTAACAACTGAAAGTATATACAAGACAGATTCAACTACTTTTTTTCACATAGGTATTTTTTATTGTGGTAAAAGTGTTAACAAAATAGGTTTAACCACAGAAAATATCGTAGGCAGTTCCTCACATGTTCTGGTACAGGGTACTATTCCTAACAGGTGCTAAAGTTCAAGGATTAATGAATGGAGCACAGGAATACTGTATTTTATTGAACTTGGAAGATAACGCATTTTTTTATACTAATTGAGGATTTGTAGCAACCCAAGTCAATTGGCACTGTTTTTCCAAAACACTTCTTGTCTCTGGGTCTCACTTTGGTAATTCTTGCAATATTTCCAATTTTTCATTTTATTATATTATTGCAATCTATGACCAGTAATCTTTTATGTGAATTTTGTAATTGTTTTGAAATGCCTTAAACAGTGCCCATTTTAGATGGTGAACTTAATCAATAAAATTATGTATATTCTGACTACAGTCTTTCCTTCTCTCTCCCTTCCCCCATGTTGGCTCTTCCAAACTTCCTGAAATACAATAATATTGTAATTAGGCCAATTAATGTCCCTAGAAGGCCTCTAGGTATTCAAGTGAAAGGAAGAATTGTACATCACTAATTTTAAATCAAAAGTACAAATCATTATGAGGCTTAGTGGAGAAGTCATGCTGAAAGCTGAGATGGGCAAAAGCTAGGCCCACTTGCACCAAACAGCTAAATTGTAAATGCAAAGGAAAAATTCTTGAAGGAAATTTAAAGTGCTGCTCTATTTAACCCAAGAATGATAAGAAAGTTGAATAGTGTTATTGCTGACTTGGATTTAGTGGTCTGGATAAAAGACCAAACTAGCCCAAACAGTTCTTTTAATTACCCTAATCCAAGGAAAGGTCCTAACTTTCTTCAATTCTATAAAGATAGAGAGTAGAAACTGCAGAAGAAAAGCTGTAAGCTAACAGAAATTGGCCTCTGAAGTTTAAGGAAAGAAGCTCATTTCCTAACACAAAAGTGCGAGGTAAGTAGCTAGTGCTGATGTGGAAGCTGCAGCAAGTTGTCTGGACAGTCTGTCTCACATCACTGGTGAAAGTGGATACACTAAATAACAGATTTTCAATGTAGACATCTTGTTTTCTTTCTCTTCAAACAAGATACCATCTAGAACTTTCATAACTCAAAAGGGAGAAGTCAATGCCTAATTTCAAAGTTTCAAATGATAGGCGGACTCTGTCATTAGTGGCTAATGAAGCTGGTGATTTTTAAGTTGAAGCCAAAGCTCATTTAGTGTTCCAAAAATCCCACAGTCCTTAGGAATTATGTTAAATCTACTCTGCCTAGCCTCTACCAATGCAACAACAAAGTCTGATGGTAGAACATTTGTTGGCAGCATAGGTTGGTGAATATTTTAAGCCCACTGTTGAGACCTACTGTTCAGAAAAAAAAGATTCTTTTAAAAAATATTACTGACCATTGACTATGCATATAGCTATCCAAAACTCTGATGGAGATGTACAAGAAAATTAATGTTATTTTAATGCCTTCTAACATAACATCCATTCTGCAGCCCATAGGATTCAGGAATAACTTCAACTTTCAATCTTTATTACTTAAGAAGTACATTTAACAAGGCTATAGCTGCCAGAGAGAGTGATTTCTCTCATGAATCTGTGCAAAATAAATTGAAAACCTCCTGGAAAGGATTCACCGTTATAGCTGTCATTATGAACACTTGATATTCACACAAGGAGGCCAACTTATTAATAGTTTGGAAGAAGTTGATTCCAATTTTTATGGATGCCTGAGAAGTTCAAAACTTCAGAGAAGGAAGTACTGAAGATATGGTGGAAATAACAAGAGACCTAAAGTTTGATAATACTTGAGCAGATGAAGAGTTGCTTCTTAGGGATGAGCAAAGAAAGTTGTTAGTTGACAACTACTCCTGGTTAAGATGCTATAACAATTGTTGAAATGACAACAAAAGATTTGGAATACTCCAAAACCTTAATTGATGAAAGCGGCAGTGTTTGAGAGGATTGACTTCAATTTTGAAAGCATTTTACTGTGAGTAAAATGTTACCAAATAACAACACATGCTATTGAGAAATGTTTCATGAACCAGTCTGTGGATTCAGCAAACTTCATTATTGCCTTATTTTCAGAAATTGCCATAGCCACCCCAATTTTCAGCATCCATCCCCCCATGATCAGTCAGTGCCCCTCAACATTGAGGCAAGGCCCTCCACCAGTAAAAAAATTACAACTTTTGGAAGTCTTAGATGATTGTTAGCATTTTTGAGGAATAATGTATTTTCTAATTAAGGTATGTACATGTTTAGACATACGCTATTGCACACTATACTATAGTACAAATATAACTTTTGTATGTATTTGGAAACCAAAAATTTGTGTGACTTGCTTTTTTGCAATATTTGCTTTCTTGTTGTGTTCAAAACAAAACTTTCAGTATCTTTGAGGTATGGCTGTACAATGACACTAAATTTTTTCTTGATTTTCCAAATCACTAATGAGATGAACATCTCTTCATGTTTACTGGTGTATATTTTTTTCCTCTGTGAAATGCCTTTTCATCTGCCCATGTTCTTATATGTTGAGTGTATTTTTTATGTCTGCAGTATGCCTGTTCACACAATGTTATCAGCCAGAATCACTTATATTACAGCTAATGGTGTACTGGCTACTACATTAACTAACACATCATACGTTGTTTTCTTTATTTATAATACAAAGAAATTATTCAATCAAAACAATGAAATAGCATATTCTTAAAATTCTAAAATGGTATACTTACTTGGAGTTGGTTTTGGTTTATCTAAAAAGTTAAAAAAGGAAATAAAAAAAGAAAAATATGATAATATCAGCTCTTTATATTTTCTATTTCTGCTTTTTATACTTAAAATAAGAAAAATGCTGAACATTTTTTAAAATTAAGTTAGGGAAAACATTTTCAGACATGTTTAAGTCATATTCCCAATGAGTTCCCCATAGAACTATTAGAAATTCCAAAAATATGAAATATTCTTGGTCTCTTCTTTATCTTCCTTATCTTTAATTGGATGCAATATGAATGAATGCTCACAGTAATCAGAACTTCTTACTGTGCCTGAATGACAAAAAATGCATATTCTTCCTGCTTTTAAAATACATATTGATTTTAGTTAATATTAACAATTGAAACTATTTCAATCCAGTACTTGGAATGACAAAATTGACTTTACGAAATATCAGGAAGAATAAATGGGTGATAGATTAAAAACTACCATATAAATACATTCTTTCTCTAAATTACTAAATTTCAGAAGACAAAAATTATGTAGTTTATATCTAAAATTCTACTTATCCATTTGAAAAGTATAATATTGGACTATAATTATGGAGGACTTGAATCATCCAAATTTAGGGGGATTAAGTCTAACTCTTTTTTAAATTTTTATTTACTTTGATTTTATTATTATTATTGTTGTTGTTGTTGTTGTTGTTGTTATTGAGACAGAGTCTCACTTTGTTGCCCTGGGTAGACTGCTGTGGCTTCATAGCTCACTGCAACCTCAAACTCATGAGCTTAAACAATCCTCTTGCCTCAGCCTCTTGAGTAGATGGGACTACAGGCACCTGTCGCAATGTCCAGCTATTTTATATTTTAGTAGAGAAGGGATCTCACTCTTTCTCAGGTTGATCTTGAACTCTTGAGTACAAGTGATCTAACCCCTCAGCCTCCTTAAGATTACACTTGTGAGTCACCACACCTAGCAACTCTTACTCTTAATGGTGGGAATATAGTGATATAACTTGTACAAAGACAATGAAGTATATCTATACAAATGACATTGACTATACTTTTTCATTAAGAATTCTACATTAGGACCACTTCAGTGGATCACTCTTATAAAACTAGCTCTCTGGGAGTCTGAGGTGGGAGGATTGCTTAAGTTCAGAAGTTTGAGACAATCCTGAGCAACAGCAAGTAATAAAAGTATAAAAATTAGCCAGGGATAGTGGTGCACGCCTATTGTCCCAGCTACTTAGAAGGCTAAGGCAGGAGGATTGCTTGAACCCAGGAGTTTGAGGTTTCTGTGAGGGCACACAAGCCTGGAAACAGAGCGAAACTCTGTATCGAATCTACTGTAGGTGATTTTACCCTTAAAATTAACAAAACTAGACATATTTCTTAACTAATTTGTTAAATTAACAAAAACTAGACATCTTTTCATATATTTGTAAAGGAAGATTAGAAAAAAACGTTAACAGATGCCAATAGAATCTAATTGGGTAAAACTATACAATAAAATATTATTAATAAGAAAATTCCTTATATATTGATATGACAAAAGTTTCAAGATACATTCTCAATTTGAAAAATCTAGAGCAGAATAGCATGTCATGATTTGTTTAAGAAAATGAAAATGGTGAATATCTATCTTTATTAGTATAGATAGATAATTCTAAAAGGATATTTTAAGAAATAACGGTGATTACCTATTGAATATTATTTGATATTTTTGAAAAGGGAACTGGTAGAGTAAGAAAAAGGAGAGGAAGAGATAGTTTTGGACTTAGCCTCCTACATGCCTTAGTATTTGAACCACGTGAAGTATTACATATTTTAAAAATTGAACCACATCTTAAAAATTTAAGCTACATAGTAAGCATCACAAAATGGGATAATTTCTATTTTAAGAAACGATATCAATCTGAAAGTCATAATTAGTGAAATTTAACATGTGTACTTTAATAGAATATTTTAATACTATCAATGGTGTATCAATACTTATATGATAAACGATATTAATATTGACAGCAGGGTAATATTGAATATTTTGGAAGGGGCTTGTGAGTCATCAAAACAAATCTTACTTGTTAATTTTGCTGTATTATAGTAACATGTTTGATAACCCATGTTTGATTGACAACAATGCCACAGCCCTTAGGTCAGATAAACTAGATTATACTACAAAACTACAAGGGTAGACATTACCGGGAAACAAAATGAAAATCACTTGTATGCATTGCCGTACTTTTCACATTTTATAAAAATTGCAAATTAAGGTAGAATATAAACCAAAAATGGCAAAAAAAATACCTGTTTTTATAGATGGAGCTTCTTTTTCCTGATGCTCAGGTTTTTCTAGAGAGAGAAACAAAAATCCATTAGCAATCTGTGATTATTTGTGCAGCAAACATTTGTTTACATATTTGCAGGTGATCCTCAGTTTACCCAGTAAGCATGCCTTCAAAAATTTCATAGCCCTTGCAACACAGAAAGCATACTGCCATAAAACCACACCATGAGCAAGGTTAGACTCACTCTCAGGACACTCAGTAAAAGGCTTTCTCTTACGCCTGACTTTAAAGACAGACCTGAAGTCTTAGGTCTAAGTACTAGGGTTCCAGACCTTTGGGGGCAATGTTGTGTAAGAAAAGGATAGAATATGTCAAAGAGGACAATAAGAAGAGGTTTGTTTTTCTTTGGTGAAGGTCAAGTCATTGTTTGGGGACATTTCAAAGTAGATGACATTTGCCTTTAGCATTTTACCAATTATTTTGTTTACCACTCCCATTCCTAGGTCCCTCCTTCCTAGATCACAGGCAATTAGTGCTGAACATTAGTTATTTTACAGAAAATTTAATCTAGATCTGTTCTATTCCAGAGAGTACCATATGTTGTCTTTTTACTATATTTTCCCATACCACCTTCCCTTTCCAGATCTAGTTAGAACTCTCACCAGTGAATCTCAACTACTCAAGGACATAATAAATGGAACTGACATCCCTCATAGCCCTCTGAAAAATATTTGAATTAAAAGCCTTTGAGAGGGCTCAGCGCCTGTAGCTCAGCGGGTAGGGCGTCAGCCACATACACCAGAGCTGGCAGGTTTGAACACAGCCAGGGCCTGCCAAACAACAATGACAACTGCAACCAAATAGAAAAAAAATAATCAGGTGTTGTGGTGAGTGCCTGTAGTCCCAACTACTTGAGAGGCTGAGGCAAGAGAATTGCTTAAGCCCAAGAGTTGGAGGTTACTATGAGCTGTGACATCACAGCACTCTACCCACGGCGACAGCTAGAGACTCTGTCTCAAGAAAAAAAAAAAGAAAAACCTTTGAGAGATCTCTCACTTTCATCAAAGGTGAAATTTAAAATAAAGCCACACAGGGTAAGGTATTTGGAATGGGACTGAGGCCAATTGTAACCTGAGCAGATCACTGGAATGAGCCCGGTGCTAGTTCCTAACGACCCGTAGGGTTAATACTCCTGAGCTGTCCCTTCTCTCGCTCATGTCTGCATTTGAAATTTCTCTCAAATTCCTATTTTCCCTCAATATCAGGCCCAACAGTGAAGTAGGTGGGAAGACTGGTACTCCAAGTGTCATTAGAAGACATGGATATGTGTAAGTTAGAAACTGAATGAACTTCCATGACCTGAAGGTATGTAAACGTTGTATTAAATAGCATGCAAAATAAAATAGAAGTAAGAAGCCAATATTCAAGCTATTAAACTGCTATAATAGCATTGTGCTAGTATAATTAATCAAAGTAATAATAATATAAAATATATATTTAAAATACACGTTACAGGTTCTAGGACGTGAATAAATTCTAATTAGGCTGGATACTGGCTAATTTGCCTGAACCACTTCTATGTCTTCTTAGCTGGTCTCTCAAGTTCATCTTTGAAACTTTCTGATCCATTTTTCATACAGGAGCCAGAAAATACTTGGACAATGGCTGCTCATGTCTTCATCTATGCTTGTGTTTCTATACGTACATGATTTAAGGACCAATTTCACAATTTTGAATAATAGTGGATACATTTGCCTTGTGTGTGACAATGGACAAATGTCTATGCCTTCCTAAGCTCGATAGTCACCTTTAAACTCTATCACTGTAACCTTCGTATCACACTTGGACAGTGAAATGATCTCTGAAGTTCACTCATGAAGAAATATCACAATTTTAACAGACAAATGGCAAAATGTTTTTAATTTTATGGACTTCTTAGTGTCAAAGTCTACTTACCGTATAATTAATTCAGTTTAAAGTAAATAAATCAAAAACATATGATCCATAAACACTGACAATTGTATATCACCTCAATTTCCTTTGTCATTCATTATGCCTATTTAAGAGAATTTCTACCTACCCAAACTTATTAGTGGTATTTTGTAGCCTTTATGAATTCACTTGTTTAATATTAATAGCGATATTACTTCCAGATATTTCTTTCTTATAATCATAATACATCACTAATTAGTGTGGAAAGACAAGGATATTAAATCAAAGCCATGGCAATAACATTAATTTGGCATTTACAGGCAATTTAGCTGTAGGCGACATTGAAAACAACACTTAAAAAATGAAGAAAATTGTTAAAGTTGAAATGGTCACACAATACTCTCAGGTTTTATTATTTTCAGCTCTTACTTGCTGGTTTGGGCTTGGCTGTGGAAATGGAGGAAAGCAGGTTGCATATAGGTTAGTTCATAGAAACTATGGAACAAATCAAGATTTTAGCATTTGTGTTGACTCTTAGCTTTATTCTCTTAGTTTAAATTTAACCTATTTTCTCTCAGCACTATTGTTTTACAGTAAGCAAATACATTTATCATACTGTTTAGTGAAAAACTAGTAAGACACATGAAATGCACATAATTTAAAACAATCTATAAATTTGGAACACATATACATTGATCTAGTTTCTTCATAATCCCCCCAAATCCATATAACTGAATGAGATACTCAGAGGGCCATATTATTATCTAACGGTGAAAAGTAGAGAAATGTGTACTAAAATTGGAAACTTCAGCAATGGTTAAAATAAAATACAACGGTCATGTGAAGAAATGTAATATAATGGCCTTGTGAGTTATTTACTTTCTTATGAGAAACTAGTCAATAATTTCTGTAAATAATTAATGCTCTTCCAAATTTTATTATATTATCATCCAAAAAAGCCTGTTTCTAATTCCTGATTATCTAAATCGCAGAAGATACTATTTTGCAGATTTTTTTCCTTGAGAATGATTATTAATAAGAGATGGGGCTTTCTTAATACCCAAGGTGGACAGAATTTCTGTCTTTGAATAAAATAGAGGAGATTTAGCAGTTCAAGATGTCAGTCGAGTTAAAGACTCGGAAATTTTCTTTCTCTTTTTTTTTTTCTTTATTATTAAATCATAGCTATGTACATTAGTGCAATCAAGGGGTACAATGTGCTGGTTTCATATACAATCTGAACTATTTTCATCAAACTGTTTAACATAGCTTTCATGGCATTTTCTTAGTTATTGTATGAAGACATTTGTATTCTGCATTTAGTAAGTTTCGCCTGTGGAAAAGACTCTAATCCTGCAAGAGTAGGGGATGGACTATTTTTACTTTAATATTTAGTGTGTTAGGGTCCAATGTGAAATGTCCAATTTTGAATTAAAAGTTTACTTTATTATATCCTAAACAAAAAGCAGTACAATTAATCAAAGTATGCATCTACTAGGGGTGCCCAACCTTTTGGCTTTTCTGTAAGTCCATGTCCATGTATAAATTTTATGATGTCTGCCACCAGAGATAAGGAAAAAGAGTCCTTCCATAATCTGCATGTGGCCCGTGGTCTGCAGGTTGGCCACCCCTAAATCCTAAACTTAATGACACAATTTTGCCATCTAAGTGGTAGGTATGCCCCCAGCAAAGAAACCTGGAGAGTGAGCAGCTATGAAATCACAAAAGGCATTCTCCACAGCTTGATGAGAACTGTGTATTTTTTTCCTTTAAGAAGTGGTCCAAAGCCTGGAAAAAGCAGTAGGTAGCTGTGGTCAATGTGAATGATAGAATGCTTCCAGGCCCAGCTTCTGTGGTTTGGGCAGCACTCTTTGTGTGACAGCATTGTCTTACAGGAGGATGGGGCTGTCTCTATGGAGCAATCCTGGTTGCTTTCTTGCAAGCATCCTCAGCAGGTCATGTAATTGGTTGCAGTAGGTTTCTTTAAGCTTAGTGGATAATACCAACACTGGACCATCAAACAGGCACCCTCAGCTTTTCTTGATGAGTATTCAGCTTCGGACTGTTTTTGGTGCTTCAAGTTTCTCCAACCATTGTACCCAAAAGCTGCAGTTGCTAAAAAGAACCTATTTTTCATCACACATAATAGCATGGTGTGAAAAAGGTTTGCCTTTATGTTCTGACAACAAAGAATGGCAAACTTCAAGACAATTTCTCTTCTGACATCCACTTAGGTCATGCGAAGCCTGTCTATCCAGCTTCTTTAGCTTGCGAATTTGTTTCAAGTGGTCTGATACACTCGGAATTGTAATGTCAAGCCTTGCTTCTCATCCATGTAGAGGCTGAGACAGATTGGCTTCAGCTTATCATTACCCATTTTGGTCTCGGCTTATTTTTAATATTAAAATCACCAGAATGGGACTTCTCAACCCATTGGCATACTGTGCGTTCGTTAGCCACAACCTTCCCCAATATTTCATTGATATTTCGAGCTGTGTGTGCTGCATTGGTTCCATGACGGAACTCGTATTCAAAAATGACACGAATTTTTGACTTCTCCATGGCTTCACAAAAATTGCTCTTAAAAAATACTTGAAAGAGAATCACAAGCCCAAACACTCATGTGAAAAAATGACGATGTACCTTCACAATTAAAAAAACAAAACCAGAAATGTCAAAGTGAAATGGTAATAGTCAAATTTAGGGCTTGAGGAAATCAAACATTTCATACGCAATAACCTAATATTTTCTGCTGATCATTCCTTAAGCTGAATTTTATAAATGTGTGTAAACATGTAACTCTTTGTAGAGCTCTCATGAAAGGAAATCAATCTACCTAATTTATAAAGTTTTAGATTTCTGTGATATTCAGATTTTTAAAAAAGTAGTTTGAAAATAAGATCAAAAACCTAAGCATACATGTGTAATCAATGGATTACATACATTTCCTCATGAATTACATACAAGCTTAGATCAATCATATTTTACAAAACAAGATGTGCCATTCTAGGTTTTATTATTTTAACAAAAAAAATTATTAGGTACATCTTTCATTATTCACAAAAATTCAGAATCTTAGAATTTATGGGCATGAAAGTCGACACACTTCACTGAAGATGTGTGTTAGTGTTGGCACATAATTTAAAATTGATACACAGAAGAAAAGTAAAAAATACGTTATTTACCTGTTTTTTCTATTGTGACAGATTTTACTTGCTTGAGAGTTTTTTCTTCTGTGATAAAAAATGTTAATACAAGTACAAAGTTTGAATACATCTTACAAAGTAGTGACACATTTCAAGATTGATTTTTGCATTCATTTTAAAATAGCAACAATGTCAAGAAAAAGTTATCTGTTGCCTCAATAAAACAGCAAGCAGTATCTTCTATTCAAAATGGATGTGAGCATAAAGAAAATTTGTCCAGCCAATAATCCTTTATAGCTATCTTGCTATAGTTTCCTAATTCTCACCTGTTAATATAAATCCTATTCTTTGCCTTCACTGTATTTCACCGTATTTACCTACCGAGGTATTGCTTTATAAAATATATTAATATCACCTCTTATTAAATTAGAATAGGAAGTAGTTATGTTTGATCTTCTTGTGCACATAACTCCCTGGCAACCCAAATTGCTGTAGAATCCAAATTTCTTTGTTCTTGAGGGATAGCAAAGGTGGTACATTTATGTGATAACTTTTGTCCACCATGATTTTACATAGTCAAAGACATGAGGGTTAAAGTAAAGAGATTATCACAGCCATCCTGTGTAAAATCAAACTTCTCAAGTATTTGGCAGTAGATGTGAATCAGCTGATCAAATATCATAAGTAGAAAGTTACATTGGGTAACAGAATTTAAAGAGCATCAGGATGTAACTGGAGTTGTGGCTAGGAGTCTATTCAGAGATTTTTTTGTTGTTGTTTGATCTACTTTTAATTTTTTTTAATTGAGTCATAAACACATAGATCATGTATACAGTAATGCATTTACGGGGTACAATGTGCAATACAATTTGGAATGCTTACATCAAACTAGTTAATATAGCCTTCATCTCATTTACTTAATTATTGTGTTAAGACATTTATACTCTATGCTTAATAAAATGGACATGTACCCTTGTAATAACCTCTCTCACTCTTTCTGTGTTTCAACTCAGAATGGCTAACATTTGTAACACAAGAAAATAGAATTTCATGATTAAATTAAATGCATTTAGATTAGATACAGACAGTTCGCACCTCTCCACACTCCAGCCCTGCCTTCTTTATTCCTATATTTTTTGTTGTCAGTGTCTGGCATTTTCTAAAGCGTAGGCAAATAAAATCAAATGGACTCAAGCCCATTTTATAAGGATTTTCTAACATACAATTTTTAAAATACAAGCAAAATATTCCCTAATGTTTCTTTAGAAAACGTATGTTTTTAACTTTTCAAAGATTCTAGCCTAATCATATGCACAACATTGGGTAAACTATTCAGCCTAGAATGAAAGATAATATCCTATGAATATTCTATGGAATAAATGAGGCTTGAGTAACCTCAAAATTAAATTCATGTTTAAGTAGCTTAAATAAAATAAAGTTACTATTTTTATTTATTCATTTTTTCAGACAGGGTCTTTGTTGCCCCAGGCTAAAGTGCCATGGCATCAGCCTACCTCAACGTAACCTCAAACTCCTAGACTCAAGTGATGCTCCTGCCTCAGCCTCCACAGTAGCCTGGACTAAAGGCACCTGCCACAACACCCTGCTAATTTTTCTATTTGTAGTAAAGATGAAGTCTTGCTCTTACTTAGGCTGGTCAAAAGTGCTTATTTTTAAATAAAATATAATTTATAATCTCATTTTGGTAAGTTCTGTATCTTTCTTTACAAGAACACATTGGCTCACTTGTGCTTTCTCCAAAAGGCAAGATTAGGAATAAGAAGAAAAAAAATTCTTCAAAATACACAAACAAAAAAGAAAATAAGAACAGCATGAAGTAGAGACAAAAGGGAGGTGAGGCTAGAGAAAAGAAAGAAAGAGGGAACAGACAGGAGAAATGTTGTCTTCCTTGGCATTGCTGGGACTTGGGGAGTCTAAAATGATTATGTTTGAAGGAGCCAATATGAGTTACAAGTTTTCTAAAAATGTCTTGACTCCAACAGAAACAAAACAAAACATTTGGAGCCCATTCACTTGAGTGCTGGTTCTGATGGTCTTTGTGCTAAGCTATCCTCTGATGGGAAGGGATGTCTAGCTATCTAGTTACGTCGAACTGGCTAAATTCTCAGTGCAAAATATATCATGACTAAAATTGGAGATGTTTTAGAAGCTGAAAACTTAAGATATGAATTGTCCCAAGTCATTTTGAGCTTGACTTTAAACTCTTCTGCTAAAATTAGAACACTGAGAGACAATTTGATACTATAAATACCACCTGCCAAATACCTGGTTTACCATGAGAAACAGCCTTTTCTGGTTTCGGTATGTCTTGTTCTGAAAATAATAAAATCTTTTCAGGTATTTAGAAGTTTTACAAATTAACATATAATGGATGTACTCTGTGTATTAGGCCAGTGATTTGTTTAATGTAAAATAAATAACAGATTTAGCAAGTGTAATTATGAAAAAAAATTCCTGAATCTTCATGTCATCCTAGTTTATAGGTAAAACTTAAAAGTTTTATTTCCTAAAAACAATAGATCTATAACTTGTATATACATTCAAGCAAATGTCATTTCCAAAGCATGGGCTACAATAAATGTAGATCGAAAATATGTAATTTTAAAGACATTTAAAATTGTTCTTATAAAAATTCTATGTGAGCATTATGTAGAATTATGCTTATTCTATGTAAGATAAGCATAATTCTATATAATTATGTAATCTATGTAAGCATTATACAGAATTATTTTATATTTTCTTATAAAAATTCTATGTAAGCATTATATGTATATATGTACATAAAATTTTGTATATATATTAATTTTTATCTGAAAAAACACAAATACAGTATCTGTGTTTTTTCAGATAAAAATTAAAGGGAATAAATAAATAACATTAAATTAAATTACCTTGAAAAATGTAGTATTTAATAATAACAAATATAAGTGTTAAATGCTACTGTACCTAACTAGCTTTAAATGGTATTGGGCTTCTGCTTAAAAAAAAAAAAAAGAAGAAGAAGAATGCAAAATGATTATATCTGGTAAATATATACTCATCACAACAAATAAATATGATCAGAAAAATAAATCATAAAACAGTATATAGGCTTTCATTATCCTTATTACAACACAAATATATTATTTCGAAGAACTAGACTCAAGCTTATGGTCAAGTAGAACTCTGGTGAGAATTAAAGGGCGAGATAGCATTGCCTACACAGGTAGATTTAGATTCTGGAATTTATTGGTATTGTTAAATTTAGCTAAGTAAAATATTTTATTTTGAAGAAACAGCTTCCACAGAGCCTGAGGGTTCTTTGTAACTTGCTGCAGGTCCACAGCTAGTTGGTACCAGAGCAAGAACTTAAAAACTAAAGGGCAATGTAAAACTGGAAAGGTCACCCTGTTTATAGGTCAATGATACCTCTTGCCAAAGCGATAAGAGTTAGGCATCTTATAAGGGTACAAGTGAAAATTACTAAATGTAGAATATAAATGTCTTCATATAATGACTAAAAGGCCATGAAGGCTATGTTAAATAGTTCAATGAAAATATTTCAGATTGTATATAAAGTCAGCACATTGTGTCCCATGATTGCACCAATGTACACAATTATGATTTAATAAAAA
>CAUYRH010174281.1:0-37215 GCA_963574655.1 Perodicticus potto
GGAATTAGGTGTTTGCAAGTATGGTGAACAGGGGTGGCACTGACAGAAGCCTGTGTGGTTCAGAGGGAAGAGAACCGAGGATTACAGGAGGAGTCCTCTGGACAGGGACAATGATAGAGGGACACACAGTAAGAAGTATCAGGGGCGAGAGCCCAGGATGAGCTGAGCCTATTGGGGAGAGCTCAGGACCACAGAGCATCTTTTCAGATCATGTTCAGAGCAAGGGGAGCAAGGGCTGCACAGACCTGTTACTGTCTCAGCAGCTGGTGTCCCTGGCAGGGGGAGAGGGAGGAGCTGCTCCCCTCTGCCCACAGAGGGCTGGACAGAGATGGAGCTGCAGGCACACAGGGTGGTGGCAGGCCCTGCAGGAGGGCAGGGGTGAGGCTGTGCTGAGCTGTGTGTGGTCAGGGCCCTTGACCCAGACACACCCTGGCTACCTTGGCCAAGGCATGAGGTCCAACCCTTACTGTGCTTGAGAGAGGCATGGGGAATCTGGTATTGATACAGCCTTTACGGATGAGACTCCAAAATCGGAAGGTGCCCCTGAGAGATGCTAGAATAAGAGGAAGGACCAAGAATCGGGAGGCAAGAGAAGAGCTGGCAGGGGCTCCCAGGAACAGGCCATGCTGGACTCACACCATTTTCCATTTTGAGGGGGTGGGATCGATCTGGAAAGTGAAGGGAAGTTAGATTGGGTCCCAGGAGGAGTTTGGTAGGACATCCTGCGCTTGCCTGAGTGGCCTTACGCCATGCAATGCTGATGCACAGGACGGGTGACTCGCAGGGCATCCCAGGGGGAAAGAGGTCCCCAGAAACTGCCTTCCTCTCTGCCTCCTCCTCATTCATATCTGGGCATCAGCATGGCTGGGGCATGCAGGAAGACAGGATAGCTCACTCCTCTTTTGCTGCCGTTCAGATCCACAGTGGTCTCCGAAACCTGGAGCTCTGCACTGAATTTAGCAAGTGGCCTTTTGTGGGTGGAGAGAAAAGCACTTGGAATGCAGGTTCCACTTCTCTGGTGTGCTTGTGGTGAAAATTAAATGAAGTGTGGAAACCTCTGGCACGTAGACAGTTAGTCGATAAATGGTGATTCTTATTCTCATACCCAGACGCATCCTGTTAGTAAGTGCCCCATCCTGCTGTGAGATCACGTGCCCCAATTTCTAGTGCTGAGAGGATTGTCACGTTCTGACTCAGGCCACCCTGGACAGCTCTCGTGGTCAGGCCTCCATGGCTGTAGTTGACAACAGTGTCCTGAGCCCTAAAGGCAGGGCCAGGTGGAGAGGTGGCTGCCCCCAGTGTGGGATGGGGGCGAGGCACAGCCCAGAGCCACCCTGTCAGGCCTGGGTATTTATTGCTTCAGCTTTTGTCCCTCTGCCACCCGTGCTTGCAGAGCCTGAAGTGGCCTGGCACTCCTGAGATCAGAAGAGGAATTAGCAAGCTAACCAGCAGGGAAAGAAAAGTGCCCTCCGCCAGGGTGCACATGCATTAGAATTGTCAACCAAGTCGGAGCTGGCAGGCAGGAGCCCTGTGTGTTCTGTTAGGTGGCAGCTGTTGCCTGGATGCTGACAGGTGCAGGGCCGAGCAGGTGCCTCTGGGTGGCAGCCTATGCACGTGCGTGTGTGGGCCTATGTGTGTGCATGTGTATGTGTGTTTATGTGTGTGTAGTGTTGTCCTTCCTCTCGGGTAGAGCCTTGGTGGCACAGTGCTCCAAATTGAGGTGAATTTGTTGTGACATCTGTAGCAAGCAGGTTTCTCTGAAGACAAGCCACAAAGACTGACTCCAGTCAACTTAGTCAAGCAGGACTGAATTAGAAGGTTAAGGCAGGGGTGTGGTAAGGTGTGAGGTGCTCAAAAAAGACAGATTGGGCTGGGTGCTGTGGCTCATGCCTCTGTCCTAGCACTTTGAGAGACAGGAGTATTGCTTGAGCCTAGGATTTTGAGACTAGCCTGGGCAATAGCAAGACCCTTTCTCTACAAAAAATTAAAAAAAAAAAAAAAACGTAGCCAGGCTCAGTGGCAGGTGCCTTTATTCCCAGCTACTTGGAAGGCTGAGGCAGGTGGATGGCCTGAGCCCAGGAGTTGGAAGCTGCAGTGAGCTATGACGACACCACTGCACTCTAGTCCGGGAACAGAGCAAGACCCTGTCTTCATTCCAACCCCCCCCCCCGACCCCTCCAAAGACGGGGATCGAGCTACTTTGGAGAGTCCTAGTAGCAGGAACACATAGGTGACTTTCCAAACTGAAATTGGGTTTATTTAGGAAGGATGCTGGGAAAGGTAAAATGAACCATCTGATGTCTGCTTTATCGTTCTAGACATCATATGATTCTTTCTTCCCATTGGCTGGTTTAAGAATCCGGGGTGCTGGGGTGCTCTCTAGTGTGGCTATCATTTTCTGAAAGCCAGCTACATGCCCCCCAGGATGCCTTGTGGGGGCTACTGAGATAGATCAGACACAGACATAGTCTCTGTCTGCAGGGGCTGAGTCCTGCTGGGTCGTAGGGGTGACGGCAAGCCTGCCTAGGGCAGGCTGCTGAAGATGGTCCATGTACCCCAAGCTATGGTGTGGCAGCCATGAGGGTGTTTTGGTGTTAGAAGATTACACATATAGCCCATTCCTTTCACTTGGTCTCTTGACAGTCACCTGGAAGTTGCAAGCTCTGGAAGGAAGTAACACTGGATTATAGTTCCCATTGGGAGAAAAAGTTACCTTTGAGTATGAGTTTTGCCACTATGTGGTCTCCACTGGGAAACACTGAGCACTCTTGGGCTCAGCTACTGTTCTGCTGAGCTAGGCTGTCTGGAAGGCTTGGCTTAGGGTAACTGCCTCAGCCCCTCCATCTGTTCTGAGACTGGGGCAGGTAAGGAGTGGGACAGGGGCCTTTAAGGGTAGTTGGAGGGCATGAGTGTTGGTGGATGTCAAGGAGTCCAGGGCTCTTCAGAGAAAGGAGCTGTGCAAATCTGGCTCTAACTCTGACCCTCTTGTTTACCCTTGCTTACCTTACTCGGTGGAGCTAGAGTTCACAGTGGGGGCTGACCTGGCGTAGTGTGAACAGAAAGTATTTTTGGAAGTGGGCAGGGCCCAGCTCTCTGTCTTGCTGAGCTCCTGTTCTTGCCTTTTCCTCACTACTGTAATGTGCCCAGCCACCAGGGCTTTGCCTGTGGCATTTTCCCATCTCCACTTGGTGAACTCCTATTCATCCATCAACACCCAGAGCTAACACACCTCCTCAATGGAGCAGCATTCCTCAGGCCCCCCAAATAGCGCATGGTCAGTGACTGTTCATCCTGGATCCTGCGGCATTTTCCCCTCACTGCCTTTTTTGATCCCGGGTCCTGATATGATGAGGCACTTTCCTCTGTCACTACATTGTGGAGTATCTCCAGAGCTAGCCAAGATTGGCATCTGTTGAATAAATGAGTGATTATCATCCCTAAGAGCTATGTTATGGGTCTCTGTAGCTAGACCATGTGATCTCACGCATAAATAGTCCTTACAAAACATTCCCCATTTACTTCTAACCCAGTTTCCTCACTGCCTGGCATTTGCTAATGCAGTTCGCTTTGCCCTTTTTTTCCCTTTTCTTCTTTCTGCTTACCCTTTGGAGGTTTTTCTCTGACCACTCCAGTGTCCAGCCTTTGAAAGTATTTGGGAGTACCTGCTGTGATGTGCTGGGAAATGTTTGACAGCCGGCTCTGAGCATGTAGCTCCAACATGAATTTTGGGTAATAGTTTTAATTACAATAAAGTATGAGATGAAAGTGGAACAATGAACGTATGTCAAAACTTCACCTGTTTGTCAGTGATTTGAGTGACTAATTTGCTAAATCAGATAATAGTTTTGGAATACTGAAAGAATATTCCCTTAATTCTGTGTCGGTATTATTCACAATGTAAGAGCTGTAGATAAGACACAATTTGCAGTTTAAGTTACATTATTAATGTTTTTTTTTTTCCTATCACTTTCTTAAAGTCCAGACAATCAACAAGATAAGAAATGAAGCCCTGATTTATAGCATTTGCCATAAATTCTCCCGTCCTGGGTGATTTTGGGCCACTAGAGACATGACTGGATGTGGAATTAGGCAGAGGTGCAGAGTAGCAAGCCCCTCCCGCCATGGAGATACAGGAGAAGGGTAATGTCTGAGGGCCAGATACAGTAAAACATAGTAGAATAATCAGGAAGGGTATTTATTGCCTATGTTTTACATACAGTTTATTTGACCATAAGTCTGTATAATTTAGTTTTTTAATAATGTCTATGTGAAAATGGCTAGCTCATAGAGTTCCTGGAAATCTCACAAGTCACCATGAGCTGGCTCCCCCATACCACTGGCCACACGCCAAGAAAACCTTTATGTCTCAAAGTTGTGGACAGGAAAGAAAACCTTCAGGACAAGTCGCATGTCTTCTCAGACTTCTGGTGCGGTGAGCTTTATTAAGTGCCATAATGACAGTTTTACTGTCATTGGTTCTATCAATAACTGTTCTGACCCCATCTCACTTTGCTTCCCTGCACTTTAGAGGTTGGAAAACTAAACCTACATTTCCCAGACTCCCTTGAAGCCAGGGTGCAGGTCTTCAACAAAGATCCTACCCAGTGGCCACTGGCATCAGCTGGACTTGGATGTGGGTGGCAGTCTTATGAGGGCAAGTCTTTGGCGAGCAGGTAAGATCTTCTGGCAGACACAGTAGCAGGGATATTTGGTCTTGTGGGATCACAGAGTTTGGTCCCTGGTGATGGGTGCCAATACCAGCAGAGTTTCTACTAGTCAGTGCCAGGGCATAATTAGACATTTTTCTAGCTATGAGGATTCTTGCTCTGAATCTTGGTCTCCGGCTCTTCGAGGGATTATAAAGCCTTGCTGCTTAAACTGCATGGAGTAGACGCCATTGTCTGTAGCTAAGAAGGCTTGATTGGAGTAGATGCCATTGTCTGCAGCTCGGAAGGCCTGATTGGAGTAGACGCCATTGTCTGCAGCTAGGAAGGCCTGATTGGAGTAGATGCCATTGTCTGCAGCTAGGAAGGCCTGATTGGAGTAGATGCCATTGTCTGCAGCTAGGAAGGCCTGATTGGAGTAGATGCCATTGTCTGTAGCTAAGAAGGCCTGATTGGAGTAGACGCCCTTGTCTGCAGCTAGGAAGGCCTGATTGCTAGAACCTAAGAGATGTTAGAAATTACTATGAAGTGTCAACCTAACCATAAATCTGCTCATGGGGCCTATTAAATCATCTCTTTTAGAAGGAATCCAGAGTCTTACTTGTGTTTGAAGAGTCATGGGCATTAGAAGAACAATTTTGAGTATGCTTGACAGAAATATCAGACAGTAGCAGCGTTGATTGTCAGATCTGCTATGGATCATTCATTTACTCTATTTTTTGCCCATTATCTGGTCAAGAAAATGTCCAAAAAGAAGACTGATCACAAGGCAGGCATCATGATGCCACATACAGGTATCACTCAGAGTCCATCTGGCCCATGCTCCTCATTTTGCTACTGAGTGAGGTCTGCCAAGTGGGGATCTGTCAAAGGCCATCTGTAAGTGGTTAGGCTTGAGACTCAGAGCACAAGTAGTCTTAACTTTTGCCTGTCCTGTGCTACTTCTCAATTTTAACCAGCAAATTTTTGTTGTTACTTTGCTTTGTCTTAAATTTAGGTTTGATTTGACATTACATTTAGGTGTTTGGTGAAGGTGTGTGAATGTAACAGTGAAGGTGGGTGGAACACCTAAGCATTGAAAGTATGGTGTCCCCTGAGGGGGCACTGGGTGAGGCCTGGTGGCCTGTCCCTTCCTCACCACACTGGCTGCTTTTATTCAATTAAGACAGTAAGTCATTATGTTTCCTTGGGAATCCAAGTGTTTTAGTAATAAGGGTGCTGCTGTCTCCAGCAGTGGGGCTGCATTGCAGGGATTGATTCTTTTACTTCTTCAGGCCCTTTATTTTGTTCCTCCTTGAACACAAAGAAAAAAGTGAGCATTCCTTGAGGGACTGCCATGGGCCAGGCATGGTGGGAGGCTCCTTATAGATAATTATTATCCTCTTTAAACTAATTAATTTCCAGCCATAACCTGGTGTTGGGAGGAGTTATGTCACACTCCTAAAACTCCCTAATACACTTCTGGAAACGAGATTCACAACCTTGCCTTCCAACTCCATCCCCTGTGCTTTTCTGTTTCATTTTGCTTTTTGGTTTTCTGCTCAGGCACAGAGGGAGCTGTCGAGCTCAGTTTGTGTGGCTTTCCTGTACCTGTACCCACACCGAGTAGCAGGTGTCTGATTCCAGAGGGGATGGAAGCTGCCTCTACCCAGCCCTCCCCTCCACCAAAGAGCCCTGGAAACATGTGAGGTCTGACCCCCAGATGGTGGCTGCCAGGGGACTGTCCACCTCTCACTTTTAGCCCAGTAGGCATGTCAGCTCATGGTGGTAGCCCTCCCTGGGGGAGGTCAGGGCCCTTCTGAAGTCTTTGGTATTTATCTGCCCTGGTCTTTTCCTTGCTTGTGAACCCCAGTTCATTTGTAAAGGCTTCTCATGCTTTTTCTCGTATTTTCATGATCCTTGGAGGAATGTGGGGGCAGTCATGGGGGAGGAAGAAGGTTAGAGCAAGGCATCTTTACACAATTCTCTGCTTTCTTGTTCTCTTTTTCTTTTTCTCTTGACCTATGTCATGTCCTGGGCTCCATCTTCCCCAGGCTCAGAAAGCAAAGGAGCCCTGAGCTTCCAGCAAAGACTTGGCCACATAAACTGGAGACAAACTAGGGTATGGGGTGCCGGCCTGGGGAAAGCAGACAGATCAATGTCCTTCCTCTGAGCATGGCTGGCTGTGTCCTTGGCCAGATGCCTGAGAATATGCTGTGTCCTCTACCTTTCATCACCATGTTTCTGTCCTGCATCCAGCCATGGGCAAGGCCATGGGTTACTGTCTCAGGACTGAGTCTAGGACTTACATTTTCTTTGGGCCTCCATGGAGTGGCCTTCCTGCTCTGAATCTCACTGGAGCCCTCTAGTCCACCCTGCAGGCCAGTGTTTGGTTTTCCATCTCACCCTCCTCTCTAGCTGTTTTGAATTACTTAGCATTCTCTCCATGTGAAAAAAGCCACCGGCCACCAGGCTCTGTATGTGGAGCCTGGCAGACAGTAGATGTTTTGTGCATGTTTGTTGAATGAATAAATGAAGAGAAAATGAAACACACTTTGCTCAAAAGCTGATCTGATCCGAGTGCTCAGGCATTTCCTCCCTTCCTCTAAAGCTCCCCTTTTGTCCACAGGTTCAGGGCTTGCTTGCTCAGGCCCCAGTCCCAGGCTGGGTGGAGGTGAACTCTCTTCAGGCAGTGTGATACAGACCCAGAAGCCCCCACGACAGGCAGACAGCCCAATCTGAAGCCAACAGGAGGTGCCCCTGGCCTGGTGTACGGGACCCTTGGTTCCCAGGAGATGCCAGAGTAGGAGCTAGAACTCCTCCTTCCCAAAGCAGAGTAGAGAATGGGGGGAATTTCCCTCAGAATTATTTCCCAGAACAGGTAGGAAAGTAGCATGCCAGCAGTGAAAACAGCTCCTTCTGATTGTGAGACTAGCATTACAGGCTTCCAGCCCAGACCAAGCCATTTTCTTTGGGCCTGTTTTAAAGCAGTTGACTGCTTAATAAAACTAAAGAAAATGTAAAAAAAAAAAAAGACCAACATGATGTTAAGATATTAGAAAATAGAAAGTGAAAATCATTACTCCAAATTCCATAGTACTAATATCACTGTAGTATATGGTAGATGTATAGTTTATATTACATGGTCTATTGTATACATACTGTTATACTATTATTATATAGTATAGTATTGGTTATAGCATATGCCTATATAGTGTATATTATTCTCTTATATATAGTTTTAATGTATATATTTTCTTTCATTTTTTGTTTATTTGGTAGATAGAGGTTTTTTCTGTTGCCTTTTTTTTTTTTTTTTTGAGACATAGTCTCACTCTGTCACCCTGGAGAGAGTGCTGTGGTGTCATAGCTCACAGCAACCTCAAACTTCTCGGCTCAAGAGTTCCTCTTGCCTCAGCCTTCTCAGTAGCTGGAACTACAGGCACGCAACACAAAGTCTGGCTATTTTTATTAGAGACGGGGTCTAGTTCTTGCTCGGGCTGGTCTCAAACTCTTGAGCTCATGGTATGAGCCACCATAGCCTGGCCTTCTATTGCTTTTTAAAAATATATTTAATTAGAAAGATGTTTATTGTAGGATATTAGATAGTTTGTAGGATTTCCCGAAGGGACAGACAACCAAATTAGTATGCCACACAGGTAGAAATAGTCCTGGAGAAAAACCCAACCATACCTTCAAACTGTTCTGATATAAAGGAAATCTCCACTTTGGCCCTCACCCTGTTTTGTTTTACCATTTATTTGTATTTAACACTTTACTTAACATTGCATTATAAGCTTTCTTCCATGCTATTGCATAGTGTTTATAGCCATACTTTAAAAATGAATCATTTGTTTATAAAAACAATCAGGTCTTGCTTGGCTGGACAAGAATCCACAGGGCTAAGGAGTGGCCACTGTTATGTGGTCCTGGCTGGAACAGACTCCACCAAGGGCGGAGCCAACGCCTGATGACATGGAGCTGGGATGGCAGCAGGGGTAGGAGTGGGGACACAGACTCTCACAAGAACCCTGGCTTGGAGGAAGTGGAAGGAGGCCAAGCAGAAGCTGGCAGGGGACGTGATATGGACTATGGACAAAGGGGCTGTCTAGAAGCCCAGGGAGCAAAGGTTTGAAGTTACAGCAGGGACAGAGAGGGGTGCTGTGAGGAACATGGACTGTGAAATGCACAATCCTTTGGCACTGTGTTCCTGTGTTGCTGTGCCTCCCTGTGCCCTTGACCCTTAGCCAGGGCCACAGGGTGAGCATGGAGCAGCAGCCAGTAGAGCTTGGCTTCCTCAGGTTGGAGTCCGCTTGTTGACGGATGATGCAGAAACTGCTGAGGGTTCTGGAGGCGTGAACCCTGTCCCCAGAGCAGGCTCCCTCCTGTTCCTCTCCAGCCGCCCCCTTTCTCACCCATTTTTGCAGAGTGAGGCAGGGTGGAGGTGGAAGGCAGGGAGTGCAGGTACTCTGCCCCTCGGGATGCTGCTGTGGACATGTTGAGCAGAGACCTTGCCCCCAGCCCTGCTGTTGGGAGGTGAACTCTGGAGTCCAGCTGGGAGGTGGGCTCTGGGATGATCACATTCCACAGCCAGCAAAGGAGGCCCGACTGACAGGTGGCTTCTCTGACGTTTGCTCCAAGTGGCAAAAGCCTATCTTACCGTCTGTCACTTCCTCTCTCTGCAGGGGCCTGTGGCCGAGTGTGTCCAGCCCAGCCATCCTGGGGAGCGTTCCCATCTCCTGACTCCTCCCTCGGCCAAGCCCTGTGAAGCTCAGCACCCTGAACCCTGATGGCTGCTGAAGCATTTGCCTTGTTCAGCTAGTGGCCCAGGCACTGATGACCAGTATGGCTGCTGGGAAGAGGGCTCCACCAAGCCCATCGGCTGCAAACAGATGGCAGCTTAGCGAACCTGAACAGGGCTGGGGCCACAAGCCAGTGCTGCTCGAGAAAACCAATCACTTGGGCTCCGAGGCTGCTGTGTGCAGGGGTGGCCGGGATGCAGTCTGTGCAGAGCTGGCACTGTCTGCAGCCACGGGCAAGCCTAGACTGAGCAAGCCGCTGCCCCAGAAAGCATGTGGGGAGCAGAGGCAGAGCACCCTCATGGAGCTGCCTAGGCTCAAGGAGAGGCTGGGGGGCGATCAGGCCCAAGAAAGGGGGCAGGATGACCCAGCAGGCCAGCCTGGCCCCCTGCAGCTGACCCAAGATATTCCCAGGGACCTGGCTGGCAACACAGTCTTCTCTGTGTGGCCCAGTGGAGCCCAAGGTGAGCAGAGAAGCGCCTTCAGCAAGCCAGCTAAGCGGCCAGCAGAGAGGCCTGGGCCAAGCCCCATCTTGCCTGCAAGTGACAGTGCAGATACCCTGGGGAAGCTGTCTGGACTCATCAACAATGTAGACATGCCTCGTTGGGGTCGGATTTCAACTCCCAAGCTTTTGGTCAGTGATTTCTGGAACTTGCAGATTTTGCCACAGAGTGCTTCATTCTGCAGCACTTTCCTGGGTGGCCCTACACTGTGGCTGGAGCACACCCAGGCCCGGGTGCCCACACCCTCGTCATCCTCCCGCACCTCCTGGGCCCTCCTGCCACCCACCCTCACCTCCCTGGGCTTGTCCACCCAGAACTGGTGTGCAAAGTGCAACCTCTCCTTCCGCCTGACGTCCGACTTGGTCTTCCATATGAGGTCGCATCACAAAAAGGAGCCTGCAGGGCCAGACCCTCATTCTAAGAAGCGGAGAGAAGAGGCCCTCACCTGCCCTGTGTGCCAGGAGTACTTCCGGGAGCGCCACCATCTCTCTCGGCACATGACTTCTCATAGTTAGCCGGGTGGCTGTGCAGAGAGCACTGGGTGCACCCTCTGGCATTGGCAGTGGACCCTGGGCTTGCTTCTCAGTTGTCTGCAGGACTTCTTTGGCATCCATGGATGAACGGCTCAGTTATAATTTGGAAAAGAAAGACAAACTTGTGCAATGTGTGCTGAAGAAAACAGAAGGCTTGAAATAAAAGGATGGGTTTTGCAAATCCAGGGTGGGAGGCTGACAGTCACGGAGAATGAGGCCACAGTGTGGGCTCTGGAGGCAGACAAGGATTCTTACACATGGTGTCCCTGACTTTGGACACAGGTCTTTAACCTGACGGGCTCTAGTTTTCTTATCTGTAAACCAGAGCTGGTAATGCCTGGGTCTTGGTTGGTGTGTGAGTCACATGAAGGTGTATGGGATGTGGTCAGCAGGGTGGGTGGCAAACCAGGGGTGCTGCGTAAATGAGGTTTTTGACAATTGTCTGTGCTGTCAGCAGTCATTATTAACAAACTCTCAGTGGCAGATAAGCAATAGCATCTGTGTCTCAGTCACAGGTCTGTGGGTTGGCTGGGGTTGAGCTGGGCTGGGCTCCAGGTCAGGAGGCTGTTTTCCTTCTGGGGTTATGGGCTACCCAGAGCCCGTTTCTCTTATAGCTGTGCTAACAGCACAGAGGATGAGCCCTGCATAAGCACATCTCAAGCCTCTGCTTGCATCACAGTGCTAACATCCTCTTGGCTAATGCCAGATGTAGGCCCAAGCCCAAGGTTGGGGGGTGAGAAAGCACTGGCTGCCCTTTGTAAGGCCACGGCCAGGAAGGAGGCGTGCATCTGTCTCCAGGAGCATGAGGAGGTGGGACTGGGAGTTCAGCCTACCACCTGGTCTGTGGTTCTTCATGTTGTGCATAGGTAAAAAGGGGGAGGCAGAACACTCCTTCTTGCACACAAGCCCATTAGCTCCCGAGAATGGGGTGTGTGCAGAAACTCCAGGCTTCGAACACCATCAGGATCAGAAGAATGCTGGGTACCTCTTACTCTCTACTGAGTTTCCGCCCCTGATAGAGCAAAGCACAGGCCACGCCCTCTGACAGAATATTGGCCAGTCTGCCTGAAAGCCCTTCACAGGGGCTTCTGGACCAGTGCGGTTCGTTCCACTGGTTTCTGCCTCACTTTTCAGGACTTGTTTCCTGTCCTTCAGGGGGGTCTCCAGCACAGAGCTTAAGCTTGCAGCTGGAAAGGAGCCAAGGTAAGCTGGTGGGGGTTTCAGCCAGCTGCCAGCCCTCTACCTTCATATGACACCTCTTCCTTCACTTTCTTCTGTGCCCATTCTGTTGAGACAGTGGCATTTCCCACCTGGCTATCCCTCTGGCACCTGGGCACCCACCCATTCTTCCCTTGCAGCCAGATCACCTTTTGAAAGTCTGAATTAGGTGATGCCTCCAGTCCCCACAGCTGCCCTCACACCACAGTCCTCACCCTATGAGGGCGTTGGATGCTTCAAGAATGAGGCCCTGCCTAATGCTAGAAATTGCAAGACCCACTTCACTCCTGCCTTGTGCCAGGCAATGGTGTGGGCACTGGAAGGATGCAGATAACGTATGTGTCCTGCCAGAGCCCTGGGAGGCAAGGGCAGTGTCCTTTCCATTTTACAATGAATCGTGATTGTGAATGATGCTGCAGCACCCCTAGTGTCCCTGACACTTGGTCCTACCTGCTGCTGGTGTGAACCATGCTTGCCCTCAGGAGGCCTGTGCATAGCACTGGGCAGAAGGGACCCCACTGAAACTCCTGGCCACGGCTCTGCCCCAGCTCTGACCATGCCTCTGATTGTTCCCAAGTCTGGACTTTAGCATTTGCTGTCCCCACACCTTGTGAGGCTGCTCCTGCGGTGGTCCCATAGGTCTCTTGTTACAGGTCAGCTCCTTAGGCCTGCCCAGTCCCCCTCTAAAGCAGCCCTGCAGCCTGGGCCTCTCTCAACCACCTGGCCTCATTGTTTCCTTCAGGGCACACCTCACTATCTGAAGTCTTCTTTATTTGTCCCCTTGTTTATTTGCTCTGTCCACAGACTGTCAGCTCTTTGGGAGTAGAGACTTGCCTGAGTTGCTTACTGTGTATTCCCAGTGCCTGGTAATTGTTGGTGCATAATAAATATTGTGGAATTAATTTCTGTGTGAGAAGCTGGACCTGAAAATGAGCACTATCTTCCTTTGGTCCTGGAGGGTCTCCCTGAGGCCACCCTGCAGCTGGAAGGCTCCATGTGCACTGAGCTTCCCTCGCCCACCTTGTCTCCCTGGCTGGGTGAGGGATTGAGCTAACAGGTCCATTTTCATTCATTTATCCAGCATCCCAGGGCACCTTGAGCTGAACTTGAAAGAAAGACTCAAAGTTAGTGCTGGTGATTCAGACAGACAGGGCGGTAGCTGGATAGAAAGGTCAGTCCAGAGCCTGCTAATGTCCCTGTGTGTGGCAATCCGTGTGAGGAGGAAGGAGCTGGGTAGATGGCCCTCAGGAATGGCCCTGCAGAAGAGAGATTTGGACGGAGGCTTGGCTCAGAGAGGCACAGAAGGGGGATGCTCTCAGGTTGCAGTGGGGAGGGTGGCCTGGAGGAAGGAGATGGGACCCACTGATCTCATTCTTCATCCTCGTTCACATCTGGTCTCATCATTGTCCACATCTGGAAGAGGGCAGAGTGCTTCCTGCAGGCACCAATGAAACCCTCCATTTCCACAGGGACTCTGGGTAGCCCCTCACTGAGGGGGAGAGGAGACACTTAGTCCTACTGGCCCCTTTAGATGCAGACAGGCTGAACACACAAGGTGTATGAAGCTGTGGAGCCTCCCTCTCTGCTGGCTTGGTAGGGGCAAGAAAGAGCCACTCAGGGGCTCAGTCTATGGTCCCACAATATGTATTTGCACAATGTCATCACTTAATCCCCACAACAGCCCAGGAGGTAGATATTTAATTTCCATTTTACTGCAGCTGACAGCTCAAAGAGGTTCAGGACTTCCCTGAGACCATGGGCTCAGGAGCAGCAGTGCAAGAATAAGACTCCAGGCCCCCCAACTCTGAGCTCATGTTCTCTCCAGCCTGCTGTGTGTCTGCTCAGCCCAGCATGGTCATGTGGCATTGCAGATGGTTTAAGAACCCAGACTTAAGAGCAGGCATTGGCTCCCTGTCTCATATTTCAACTCATTTTGTTAACACACACACACACGCACACACACACACACACACACACACACACACACACTTTCCTATTGCCTTTCTCTTTAGCTCACTCACCGTCTCACATGCTAAGTCTTTTACTGATTTACCTTGTTTATTTTATATCATCACTAGAAAGACTATTGTGTCTCTTATCACTGCTGTATCTCTGGTGTCTAGAACAATGTAGGCACTTAATAGGTATTCAAAAGACATTTGTTGAATGAGTGAATGAATGAATGAATGAAATGCTTGGTCCTGGCCTAGCTCCTGCCGAATCTAGAATCATCTTCTCAGGAGTGTTTCAGCATCTGTCAAACAATATGCACAGTTGTCTTCTGGCTTAAGGGTCTGGTCCATAATTTCTGGGAAATCTCTTTGAAAGACAAAAATGTACTATGCCAGGATGCAATAAAAATTTGGAAATGAAAGGGGCTTTAGATTTCTAGTCTACCTTTCACTTTATAGCAGTGGACTTTGAGGTCCATGGCCATGAGTTGCTATGCTTGGCATTGCAGGGCTAGTGATGGTGCAGCCGAGGTTGGAAATCCTGAGATGTCCAGACTTGTGAGCTTTCTTTTCCCCATCCACGACCCAGGAGGAACCTTGGCTAGACCAAGCAGGAGATTACATTGCATCTGAATAGAATGGTCCTAAATGTAACTTTTATTAACCTTGACCAGTTACTTCATCCACAAGCAGGATAGTCATTTGGGAAGGTTTGAAATGATGGAAAAAAACAACAAAACATTTTCCCCCAACTCTTTAGATGGAGTTAATTTTGCTAAAAATCGAAGTAGACGCAAGTTGCTATACAGCCATTTAAACTGACAAACTCAAAGATGATTTATGGAGGTGATGAGTTACAGTTTACTAACGTGGCAGTCCCTAATTATCCCAGGCTGCCTTCCCAGAGTCCCTTTGGGAGTCAAATTCTCTCTTCCTTCTTTCTTCTTGCCTTTATCTACCGAGGAGTAGACACTTGAAATCATAACTTTGCCCAAGTGCCTTCTGTCACCACTATGCTCCGAATGTTTGTGTCCCACCCCAAATTCATATGTTAAAATCCTAATCCCTAAGGTGATGATATTAGGACGTGAGGCCTTTGGGAGGTTGAAATTAGTGACCTTATGAAAGAGACCATAGAGAACTGGCTCACCATTTCCACCATGTGAGGACACAGGAGGAAGCTGCCATCTATGAACCAGGAAGTGAGCCCTCACCAGGCACTGAGTCTGCTGGCACCCTGATCTGGGACTTCCCAGCCTCCAGAATGGTAAATAATAAATTTCTGTTGTTTATAAGCCCCCAGTTTATAGCAGCCTGAACAAACTAGGCAGCCACCTTCTGTTAAGGTTTGGCATATGAGGTACAGTACATCGTGTCAGCTAGTATGAATTTTATTCTATAATTCTGGGGTAAGAATGATCACATTTCTTAAATGCTCTACCTAATTGAATTGGCTTGGCACCCCACCCCATCCTGTGGTCCTGGTAAGATACATACCCTGTCATCATCGAATTCCCACGCATCACTCAAGCTCCTGAAAAGCTCCCCGACATCTCCACCTTCAGAATGTATCCTGTTTCTTGGCATCTGAAAGTGTCCGTATGATGTCTTGGCTGTTTTTGCCTCTGTCGTCCAAGGTGCACTGCCTTCTTTCCTCCACTCTCTAAGAATCTAGAACCTTCTGGGAGAGCTGTTGCTAGGCATGTAAGACAGAAGCCATAGAGTCGATGAGCAGAAAGCCTTGGCTAACTTCCTGGAAGAGAAGAGAGAAAATACCTATAGTAGCTGGAAACATGGAAAATATATCTTAATTATATCCCAGTGGCAGCCATTCAATTACAATTTTTAGAAAGTCCTCAAAAGATAAGGCATTCTGAATTCAGATCCATTGTAATTGTCAATTTTCACTAAGATTTAGTCTTTTTTCTGTTTTTACCCGGGAGCGAAGTAAAAAAAAAAAAAAAAAAAAAAAAAAAATCACAAGCCCGGCTTTCAGATTTCAACTTCTCAACAGACAGTTCCTGAATCTTAGGCCAGGGATTCTGATGACTACATAATTAGGCTAATGTAAGTGAAAGAGGCTGCCTGGGCCTGGGAGGGAGGTGTGGGGGTGGAGGGTATCTTGGGGCCTGGAGCTCATATGTACTGGGTGAAGGGTCTTCAGAGCCAGGCAGAAGACAGGCCTTAAGTGAGACCAGAAATCAATTCTTTGTGTGAAATGGGTTGTCAATGGACTTGATTGTTTTTAAAACCCAAGTAGATGGCCAAAATGGCATGGATTCAACAAGGCATGTCATTGGTGGTAGTGATGGTTAGATGGTGATTCTTAACTCTGTTACGATCCCAGCCTTTAGACAAACTGATGCTGGGCCTGGCATTTTGACCCTCACCCACACACCGTATTCCTGCAAGCACTGAAAGAGAGGTGGGGGTGAAAGTCCTTGCTGGAGGTGAAAGTCTGCCAGAATGCCCAAAGCCAGCCGTGCAGCCTGCATTCCCTTGGAAAGTGGCGCCATCTGGAGGCAGTAGTCCTCCACTGCAGGCCACCTCTCGGATGGTTTTTACACACCTTTTATATTTGCATAATTTGGGGTTTTTAAAGGAGAAATCATGTAGTAAGTTTAAAGATTTCACAGCCAGCTAATAACCTTATAGAATAAATATAGTATTTAAAAACTAAGTCATTCTGCAACATATATTGGGTTGTGACACTTCCTGAGAGAGAAAACTTTTTGGAAACCCATTTTGAATGGAAGTTGGGGAGGAGCTTGCTGGTGGGAAGTGGGGACGGGTTCTTTAAATTTAACATTTTCTTCCCCTCCGTCTTGTCTTGTGTTTTCCTGGGGCAGGAGGCAGGGACCCCTGTAGTCTGATCCCCTTGCTATTCTAAGCTGCTTGGATTAGGAGGTTATTTTTAGTTCTGGAGGCGTGATCAGCAAAGCAAAGGGGAGGTTCCCTAGGCCAGGTGGCAGCTAAGTCCCATACGCCTCAGGGGTTGGGGGATGGGCACCCTTGTTGTGGTGGTGGGGGCATTCCTGGTTCAGGAATGGGGCTGCATTGCTTTTCTTTCTGAGTCCCAACCTCTCATTGCCTCACAGTTCTAGGCGTAGAAGGGGCCCTCCCTGACAGGCTGCTGTGGCCCTCCACTGTGTGTTGGGCTCCATGAGGCAGATGCAGGGACACAGAAAGAGGAATTTGAGCAAGGAAGGGCCAGGCTCCTCTCCTTCAGTGCTCCAGCCTGCCTGAAAGCAGGGGCCTGCTGGGGGGTGGGGGGAGTGGTATCCCAGGGGCCCCCTTCACATGCCTATTGGAAGGAGCATATCACTGCAGCACTCCCTAGCCCCTCTTGCCTGGGGAGGATGGATTGTGTCTCCAGCAAGGACTTGAAGAGGAAGGTCACCTTCTCCTTCTTCTTACCGAGTCTGGCAGAGGCATGGCTTGTTGCTGTCCAAGAGCACCCTGGATATGGAACCCCCACCCACAGCCACCACTGTCCACCCTGCACTCTGTCTGTGCCATCAGTCACTCATCAGGGAGCTGATGTGCCCTTGAGTGGACTGTGCCTACTCTCTACTCCCGCTGCTCAGATCTGGTCCTCTGTGGAGCAGCTTACTCTGCTTCTGCCACTTGCCCTGGGAAGTGGCTGGCCTGACATCCTCAGGATCTGTCCCCACGGAGGGCACAGAAAAGCTGGACAAGATGCGTCCCACTCAGCCTGTGTTCCTTTCTCCACCCAGTGATCTAGTTAGGATGCCCAGAGCATGGTCTTGACTTTGATGGAGAATCAGGGAAACCCCTAAGCCTCTCTTGCCGCTAAGAGCCAACTTTGAGTCCCCTCCATGGCCTTTATAATCCACGTATCATGTACATTGTCATGACAGGGCCAAGCTGGACTCTTTGGGGCACCTACCACTGGGTGCCGGGTGGAAAGAGCCATTCTTAGCCTGCCCTGCTTGGTCCTACCTACCTGTCCACCATGTCTTCAGGGGGGACTGATAAATGTGACCTCCCAGAGGTTTCTGCATCACATAATAATGCCCTTCCAGTGGTGTTGAGCCCCTCACTGCAGGTCAGGGCACAGAGAGGGATGGGAGGCTGTGCTGGGGGTATAGGCACAAAGTTGGGACCCCAAGACGAGACACAGGGGATGGCAGGCTGGGCCCAGAATGGAGTGATGTTAACTTAGACATTAACTCACTTTGGGTCCTGGTGGATGGTGGAAACAGTGTGGGGCAGAGAGGAGTGAGCTGGAGTGTCTGGAGGGAGGAGAGCTGTGTGCAAGACAGTGAGCTGGGGCAGGAGTGGGCCAGGGGCATGCAGGGTGGGGCAGGATGCAGGCGACAGATTAGACCAGGGCACAGAGAGTTTAAGGGAACCAAGGACATGTGAGCAGAGGTTGCTAGGCAGCTGTCTGCCATCTGGGTCTGCCACAAGAAGAGAGGTCTGGTGGGATTTCGTTTTCTTTTTCGTTTTTCTCCCGACTTCTGTCTGCAGGCAGATAACAATATAAGAAGCCTTGCATTCAGGAAGGCTGGCCCTTTTTACTTTGCTCCACCTAAGACTTTAGCTTCCCCCTACTTCACTCCCCCTGGTCAGATCAGGCCTAGGGTCTATTCAGACTGTGGTGGAAATGATGGAGCCAGCCAGGTGAAGGCTCAGATCCCACCTATACCCTTAACCCGCTGAGCAAGACTGTGCTGTTCCTGTAGGAGTGTCTTTGGCTGATAGCAGCAGAGGGGGATTTCTTGATGGATGGCAGCCTGTCCTGGACCAGGCTGAGGGATCTGGCTGGACAGTAGGCAGGGAAAATGGGCCACTCAACCAGGACCACAGTTGAAGTCACACCCAGGAGCTGCTTCTCGCTGCTGCTGTCGTTGTACATACAGGGCTTGCCCACACTGTCCCGGCGCACTGGGTACCTGGCAGATGACTGCTGCCCAGGCTCCCCACTCACTCACTCCAGATTAAACATCTAGCATGGGAGCCTCTGATTGACCAAGGCAGGACCACATCCCCATGCCCCTGCCAGGGGAGCTGGGAAAGTAGGCTTCCAGGCATCCAGCTTCCTAGTGGGGAAATGATTCTAGCTAGCATTGCCTGGGCACTGGATTAACTCATTTAATTGTCCCAGCCCCACATGTGGTATTGTCTGTTCTATTGAACAGGTGAGAAAACTGAGGCCCAGAGAGGTGAAGTAAATTGCCTGGAGTCACCCAGCTGGGAAGCGGCTGGGCTGGTCTTCCCTCCTTGGCAGGCTAACATCTTCCTGTTTCCTGCAGGTTTATATGGGGAGTGATTCTCAGAACATCCCAAGGAGTACACATGTTACGTGACCTAAAGGAGGACAAAGGTCTCCTGTGCTGGATGTTCGGCCTGGGGTTACTGAGTTTGTTTGAAGCTCAGCTGGTCCTGTGTTAAGGACAAAGGCTGTCACGAAGTCAGGCTAGACAACGGTGTACAGCACTCAGCACAAGACCTGCTCTGACCCGTCGCCTCTGTAAGAGCCACAGGATTTTTGCCACCCGCGCCTGACATCACACTGATAAGATCAGCTGTTGATAAATGCCAGGGGTACAGATTGGGGAAATGGAGATGACGAGGAAGGAAAAGCTCCAAAAAAATAGATCTAACAATCACTAGTGATTGCCAAGTTATGGTTTATGACTCAATTATATAATTCATTTTATCTAATTTATTTTATGTTTTGGAATGTGACTGCTGCATTTGAAAATGATCTATGGTTACTGTGAGAATTCAGGAGAAAGAGCAAAGTGTAAAGAAGAAAAATAAAAATATCACTCCGAATTTTACCAGCTAGAAGGAATCATTCTTAAAATTTAGGTGATCATCGGATAGTGCTCTCTATATATGTATATGTAGAGAGAAAGAAAGAGACATACATATGAAAAATATTGAGGAGGGAGGAGAGGAGAGAAAAAGGAAAGAGAGAGGACTATAAGCACTGTAGAGTTAAAAAAGATGAGCTCACATTATATATGCTACTACTAAAATTCATTTATTTCACTTATCTGAATGTAGCAGAAGAAAAAGGAACTGGAGTGAAATCTTGCCTTCAGCCTGTCAGGGTTTAGACAAGGTTGGTTCAAGGGTTATCCTCATAGAAATCTCCAAGGTGTTGGTGGGTGGCTCTGCGGTTTGCCCAGATTCCACAGCTCTCTGGGCTTGGGAGGGGGCTGGGTGGAGCCGCCTTCGGGAGGCCAAGCTCGTTTAGCCCCACGCAGAGCAGGCAGCTGCAGCCTGAGCTCACCAGATGCCAGGCCAGACAATGCAGCACTTTGTCCAGGGCAGGCTGTAGCCCTGGCTCCACCAGCACTGACTGGGGCTTCCCAGTCTGGCATCACCCCCACCAGTACTGTGGGTGGGACCTTAGAGCTTTCTCATTTTTCACTCCCTGGTCACCCCAGCAGAACAGGGTCCTATAGCTCCCAGGGCACCAGCCAGGGGCCGCATGCCCTGAGCTCCACACTCGGCTCCCAGGGCTTTGCCCTGGGCTCACTCAGTTCAAGTGTCTGAGAGCTGCCTGTGGAGGGCATCACAGATTTGCTTCCTGTGCACCTTGACATTCCTGTTTACTATGCACTAGCCACCTGAGCCAGGTGCCCTACTGAGTGTCAGGCAGGAAGGAGAATAGGATGAATAGGGAAGTTCTTGCCCCTGAGGGCTGCAGAGCATGCCGGGAGAGAAATGGTCCAAGGGCAGTCAGTGTGGGAGAGGTGCTCTCACAGGACAGTGTGCTGGGGCAGTGGGACTTTTGCCCTACCTGGCTGCCATGAGCCACAGGTGGCCACTGAGCCCCAGAAATGTGGAAATGTGCCATAAGTAATAAACTACCTACCAGATTTCAAAGACTTTGTACAAACACATCTCATCCATAATCATATTTATTTTGAATATGTGTTGAAATGATGCTACCATGGATAGGAGTTGGTTAAATAAATTGTGCTATTAGAAGATACTATTGGAACGCGTTTCACATGTTTCTTTATGCTTTTTAAAAATGTGGCTTCTGGAAAATTTAAAGTGACATGTGTGCCTCGCGTCTATGGTTCACGCGATTCTATTTGGCGGAGCTGCTCAAGGTGACAGTGGGAGGCTGGAGGGAGGGGGCTGGTGGTTAGAAAGTATGATTTGAGGGACAGATCTGGACTTCACCATGGGGGTGGTTACCTTTGAAGGGGTGGAGCTCCCTGTCTCTGGGGGTTGAAACAGGACTCATGCAGTGGTAAGGAGGCTGGATGGACGAGCTCCGAGGGCTCCTCCACGTCTAAGCCTAAAGGGAGCTCAGCAGCCCCCTTGCTTCCCCTGCCAGCCTCAGGCAGGCCCCTGTGCAGGAGTACCCTTGGTGTGTGGCCCAGAGGTCCTGCCTACCCTGTGGCTCTGCCCATGGGGGCCCTCTTGGTGGCCCTGCAGGCTTGCACTCCGCCTTGACCTCAGCAAGTTGTGCTGAAGCATCTCCTTGGCTCTGGTGAGAGCTACTTCTGCAGGGACAGCCACGTGGGGTGTCACCCCAACCCCTTCCCAGGAGCTGCCATCTGTAGCTCCCACAGAGCGGGCTGTGGGGATAGTTAGGTAGAGGTGGGTGTCATCCACGTGGTAGGTCTGTGGTGGCTGACAGCCACCGCTGGTCACCTCTCCAATCACCAGGGCCCGGCCCAGCCTCTTCATGACGTAGGTGAACTCCTCTGCAGCACCAGCTGTCACACTGCTGGTCAGAATGACCATGCTCTTCTTGGAGCCATAGCGTTCACCTGGAAGATAGAAGGCCCTTTAGGACGGGGATCAAGTCAGGACCTCGGGTTACCTGCCTCTTTTACACCGTTTGGACCTGCAGTGCAGAGGGCCTGGGCTTTAGTTCTGTGCCCCCGTGTCCATATGCAAGTTCTCGGCTTCTCTGAGCTTCTGTGTTTACATCTGTATAATGGGGACAAAAGTGTTTGCCCTGTCATGAGCATTTTGAAGTGCTTGAGAACTTCCCCACTCATTCTTGTGCTTTTGGTGTATACTATTGAAATCCATTTCACCTGCTTCTTTAGGCTTTTTAAAAATGTGGCTCCTAGGAAATTTAGTGATGTGTGTGCCTTGCATCTGTGGCTTACGTGTTTCTTTAAATCTAAAAAATTAATTTTTTTTATTGCCAAATGATATGAAAGGCTTGACTTTCTTGAGGAAGGAGCATGCTCTTTCTTCATGAATAATGAGAATGCCTAATATGACCTGATTTTCTTTTCACTTTGGACCCTCAGAAGAGCCACATTTGTGACTTAATAAGGACTTTTCAGGACAGTGCTGTCCAACAGAAATGTAATGTGAGCAGGAATGCCAGCCATAGATGTCATTTTAAGTTTTCTAGTGGCCGCATTAAACAACTAGTGACAGATAAAATTATACCAAGTCCCTAGTTACAAACACCTGACTGATCTATGACTCATACTTACAAACGGAGGAGGCTATTACAGGTAATAGGTAAATGTACCTCTTCCAACTTACATACAAAATTCAACTTAAGAACAAACTTATAGAACTTATCTCATTTGTAACCTAGGGAGTGCCTGTAATTTTGAACATATTTTATTTAACCCCATATATCCAAAATATGTTCATTTCAAAATGTGATCAAATAAAATTACTGAGGTATTCCTATTCCTTTTTTCCCATAACAAGTCTTCAAAATCTGGCGTGCCTTTTACGTTGACAATGTATCTCATTCTGGACAAACCACATTCCAAGTGTTCTTTGGCCACAAGTGGCTTGTGGTTCCCATTTGGGACCTTACAGCACTGGGACCTTGAGAGCTGCAGATCCGAGTCCATTTTTAACTCCCAGTCTTGGATGGCTCTGAGAATTCACCTGGTTCTGAGTTTTATTTACATTCTGCAATATTATTGAATATATGTCCTGGAGGCTACAGCAAAATCCCTGCATATTTAGGAAGCATAGAAATAAAGGTGGTAGGCATTTTTCTGGTCAGAGGCACACCCTTATTGGTCTCCTTGGCCCCCTTTTGTCAGATGGGAGCATAGGTTCCTTGGTTTCTCAAGCTGGCTGGGGAGCCAGGGTGTGTCCATCCCCCAGGAAAGGGGCTTGGAGAGTTGTGGGTCTGTGAAGCACAGGGCCTGACACTGCTCTGGGTAGCCCCGTCAGCATCACCAACTTTCTTCAGGAAAGTGTGTGGAGCTGCTGCTGGGTGTTCATGTGAGATGAACACAGGGAATGCCTGCTGGGTTTGGTGACAGGCAGGGATGTGCTTCTGGTTCTGCGTTTTTCCTGCAGGCTGATGGTCATGATGGTGGGATTGGGGACATTTTGGTATTACACAAACTAAGATTTACACTTTGGCTCTTTCACTCATTAACTGAGTGACGCTGGCCAAGATATTTGAGCTAACCAACCCCCATTTTTTCCCTGTAGAAAATGGGCATAGTGGAGCATGTTCCACTGAGATTCCAGAACATGCATCTAGTGAGCTGGGGAGGACAGGGCTTTACATCCCAGTCACTGAGACTTCTGCCTAAATCCACACATCTTTCCTTGATTTCCCAGAAGCTTTTGAATGAGAACAGGAAGGGGTAGGCTCTCTACATACCTGCAAGCTGAGTGTGTGTCCAGAGTTCACTAACGGAATCATTGGGCCGGCTATAAATCCTGTCCAGCAGAATGGGAGGGCCTTCGTCAAAGAAGTAGGAGCACAAGGCAGAGATGGAGGATGTGGGGCCGCCAATGTTGAACCTGAGGAGGGGAAGTGGAGCCTGATGAGGGTCTGAGCCCACAGGCAGGCCCTCTTGCCCCTCTGGGAGGCCCAGATCTTTGCCCTGTGGAGGGTTCTAATTCTAGGCAGCCTCAGTCTAGTGCCCCTTCCTCCTCCTTTGCAATTCCATGGGTTGGCTTTTTCCAGAGCATTTCCCAGAGTAACTAGTCTCTGTGGTCAAATACATTTAGCAACAACTGAATACCTTCTTCCTCTGATCACATGTGAATATACGAGAGGCCCTGACAAGCCCTGCAGTTAGAACTGTCCATAAATTCCCCCCATTTACTGAAGATAAGCTGCTCCCATCCTGCCTGTGAATGGAGCACATTTAGGGAAACCCTGTTTTCCCCAGTTGCATCCTGTGATAAAGTTACAAAGCCCACCAGGTGTCTCAACATGGTGTTCAGGTGTCCTGACAGGCACTTAATAGGGTCAGTAGTCAGGGTTGTGGGACCACAGTGAGAATGAAGGAGACTATGTCTCTCCCAGGCCTATTTGACCCACTGTGTGACCTGGCAGGGCTCCAGTCTCCCCATCTGGGGCTGGTGATGTGATAGAAACCTCTTCTAGTTGATGGCACCGCTGTGTCTGAAACTCCAAACAAACCTCAGAGTTTGTGCACATGTAGGCCGGGCCATCTCCTCTTTTAACAATGTGGATGGCATAGTTCAGCAGAAAGGACTTAACATGAGGCTTGTTCGGATGTTCAATAGCACATCAGAAGAATAAAATGTCAGGGCCACCCATAGGGGCCCCTAGCTCAGGTTCTGAGCTCACATATAGCACTGAATCTGCGGCCAGTGCTTCATCTTCCAGGGAGGAGAACTAGGATCTTAAGCCACCTAGCGACATCTGAGAACCCTGTTGAGTGTCACAGGCCAGTGAACCAGAACTGCACTGGATGCTTCTCCTCTACCAATCCCTGCAGCCTCTTTCAGACAGCAGGGGAGGGCAAGGTATGTCCCATCCGAGGGGGTAGCCTGCCTCTCCCATGCCTATGGTGGGTCCACTGACGGACCCTGGACTGACACTGCCCAGAGGTGCTTTTCCACTGCCTTCCTGTCTATGACAGAAACTCACTGCTATGAGGCCCACTTTTATGGAAGCAGAGGGGGCCTGGCTAGCTTAAGACACCCTTCCAACAATCATTTTATGATGCAAAGAATTCTTTTGCCAATTGTAGTCATTAATTTCCAATTTTCCCTAGGACTGCCTTTAACAACTCTCATGACCAGGACCATTCAGGGTTAATTTTGTATGATGTGAGGCATGACTAGAGGCAGAGAGCCTTCTGTTCCAAGCACGAACGCTCACCAGAATTGCCTGGGAGGCCAGGTCAAATACATAGATTATCAGGCCTTCCTCCTAGAACTTCTGACATAGTACAGACGAGGGCCAGAAATCAGTGTTTTCACTGGAACCCCTCCCCCACTGAAGCCTATGACCGGGCAAGTACAGTGTAATTCTCAACCTTGAATGCAATTAGAATCAACAGAGGAGCTTAAAAGCACTGCCGGTTCTGGGCACCCCCACTGACCAATTAAATCAGAGCCCTTAGGTAGAGAGATGATCTGTTCTCTCTCAGGCCCTCCCCTGGTCACAGGATCTTTTTCTTCTCTGCTGCATCCATAGCCCTAACTGTCCCCTGGCAAGTGCTGCAGCCTGGTCAGGGAACACTGACCCCTGACACACTGACCTCATGTCGATTATCATGGCATCCGTGTGCACGATCTTCTTCCAAATGTGCTCCACCAGTAACTCAGAGACCTGGGTGAGCAGCTCACCATCCCCAAACATGTCGAACCTCAAGTAGCCAATGTTGTTCTCAAGCACGTTAGTGTGGAAGGAAAACTTGATGAGGTCCTCAAAGGCTTCAGGAGATGGGATCTGTAAGAGTTGGAATCCCACTCAGTGTCAGGAGAGCAGCGACCTCAGGGCCCAGGAAGGTGGATGCCGTGGGTATCCTTTACATCATGGGAATTTTAGGGGGATGGGATGGGAACTTACAGATTTGTAGGAGTCTGTAGGTGCCATTGGCTTTCCCAATGGAATGTCTGGGAGGTTATATGGCTGGTGGGCCTGAATGTGACCCCATGAACAATGGATTGCAGCCTCCTTGCAGAGGGTACTCCTGTGTGCCAACCTCACACCCCAGTGTCTAGAGCTGAAAGGTCCAGGCATGGTCTCCTCTCTGAGTCCTCCAACCTCACCAGATACTTCCCCCTGTCCCTGAGAGGGACAGGGGAGAGGTCAGTCACTTTTACCAAGGGTCTGACAATGTGCTAAGAACTTTGCAGCCCTTGTCATTACCCTCACAACTGCCCTGTACTGAGGACATCATTATCACCATATTTTCCACTAGGAATTGGAAGCACAGAGAGATTAAGTAACTTGCCCAAGACCACACAGCCAAAAATGGTAGAACTAGAATCTGAATCCACATCTGACTATAGACCATGAACCTTGGCTGTGCTGGAAAGTAATGAGCCAGCGATCTGGAAATTGAGGGCTCTATGAGCCCAGCACAGGCCACCCCAACGTGGCCACACTTCTCTTTCTCTCTCTGAGGCTTCAAGAAGGCTCAGTGAACTGGTTTGTGGGCAAGGGGGCCAGCACTGGCGGGGACACTAGCCTCCAGGCCCTGTTCTGCTCTTGGTCACAGCACTTTGGCCACAGTCCATTCCTTCTGTGCTCCTCTAGTCCTCAGTTTCCCTTTTATAAAATGGAGGTGACAGTCCTGTGACAGAGGGTTTGGTGCCCTTAGTCCCCCTGATTTCAGCTGTGCCTGCTCCCACCCAGCACTCTGACTTTCCACTCTCTGCTCAGGCCTCCTCCAAGTTGACCATCTGCCCTTCCCAGAGCGTCAGTGAGGGCCAGGAGTTGCTGGGTCCCATCTGCTTTGCAGAGAGTTGCTCCAGGAGGCATTCACCCTTGCCAGGGCCCTGTCTCCCTGGAACAGAACAGCCTCTGGGATTCCCCGACCCATCAGCTGGCCTTCAGTGCCCACCTCAGTCTCCCTCCAAACATATTGCCTGCACCCAGCCCTGTCTCAGACCCTCCTTGCAAAGGAACCCAAGGCCAGTGCCACCCTGCCCACTGATGACTATGCAGCAAAACCACTGGTGAGAGAGCCACGTGTAGAAGTGCGGTGAGTGCTGCTTTGGTGAAGCTCTTAGCTGGCAGGAAGAGGGCCTTGGTGAAGCCTTAGCCTGAGTCCCCCTGTTCTGTGCTCCCCAAAGCTTCAGTGCTGGCTTCCAGAGATTTTGACCACAATGGTCTCTCCCTGAACTTCTTATCCAGTTGGCCCTTGGGCAAGGCTACATGCCCACAGAGTGCAGCCCCTTCGGGGTGCTGCACTTTGCATCATGGGAAAGGAAGGGAAAGGCAGGCGGTACCAGGTCAAGGAAGGGCTCTGGAAGTTCCCAGCACACCTGACCACTCTCGGGCTTGTGTCCAAGGTCCAGCCTTTGGCTCCAAGGCAGCTGTGAGGCGGGGGTCTCAAACTGTACGTTTCCAGATGATGAATGTCACAGCTTGGAGGCCCCAGGTAACTTCTTGGCCTCTTTCCCCAACATGACAATGAGCACCCCTGCCAATACTCACCTTCCTCCCAGCCAAGACTGAAATGCCTTCTATCTAAGGGGATTTCAAACTGGGACCCCTAGGGATGGAGATTGGATGGGATATTAGAGGGAGAAAGTGGCAAAGACTTGACTGGAGACATTTACATTGGAAGCCATGATCTAGCACTTGCATATAGCCTACACATGTGACCCATTCTCCCTTGCATCTTACCTGCATGGGCACAATTCCAGGGATGCGGTCCTTGGAATCTTCAGGGATATGGGCCGTCTTCAGGTGTGGGTCCCCTGACAACATCTGCAGGTCAGCCCCCAGCATCTCAGCCAGGGCAGCTTCTGATGTCACCCTCGAGTAGTGGCTCTGAAGACCACTCAGCTCTGCAGCCATCTTGGCCCCCAGCTCAGGGGAGGCATAGTTATCTGCTACCAGCTTCCCAGCTGTTTGTAGGACTGTGGGCACCTTGGCACGCAGGGACACTATTTCCTGGGCTGTAGAAAGGGCTTCATTCATGGGCACAGTGATGTCAGGCTCCACCCCGGCTAAGTCCCAGGCCTGGCCTGTAGTGACACTCAGGGCCATCTGGGTTGGCATGGAGGCATAGAGCGGGCTGCTGCCCACCTGGTAGATGCCCACAGAGAGAGCCCCTCCAGCCGTGGGCTCCCCGATGACTGTGGCCCGCTGTAGGTCCTGCATGGTGTGAGCAAAAGCTTCAGCCGCAGAGCCACTGGTGTGGCTCATCAGGATATAGAGGTCCTTGTGGGAGCCATAGCGCTGGCCAGTGACCTGGGGCAGGGTCCACACCTCCGTGACTCTCGAAGAGGCCCGGTCATAGACAGAGTAGAGGTGCTGGAGGGGTTCCGCCTCAAAGAAATAGGAGCAGAGCAGTGGCACAGCTGTGGTGTAGCTGCCAGGGTTATAGCGAAGGTCAACTACCAGCGCCGCCGTGTCTACCAACTTCTGCCACACCAGCCTCACCAGCTGAGGCCCGAGGGCCTTCACCGTCTCCATCTCGGCCATGGCATCAAAACGTAGGTAGCCCAGATTGCCCGGCAGCACGTCTGTCTTGAACAGGGCCTCAATGAGGTAGGAGAGCTCCTCTGGAGATGGGATGGCAGGGGGTGGCGGGGGTGCCTCCTCTACTACCAGCTCACCTGGGCTGTGGAACACCAGGAGGCGGTGGTCCCCAGATACCTCCTGCAGGTCGGCTGTGAGCTGGGAGGCCAGAGACTCCAAGTCCACTGCCGTGCGGTAGGCCCCCTGGGCCAGCTTGGCTCGCAGCAAGTAGCCCATCTGCCCGGCAACTTCCAGTCGTGCATAGTGGGCCTCCAGCAGACGCCCGGTGCCCTCCACCAAGGCCCCCAGGCTGCGGTGGAACTCCAGCACCTCCTGGGCTTTGTCCAGGGCCTCCTCGGCCAGCACGATGGCATCGGGCACCACGCCACCACCCAGCCAGGCTTCACCGTGGTTGTCGAAGAAAGTAAGCACTGGCACGGTGAGCGCCAGGCCGCCCTCGGGCGTGTCCAGCAGCGGCACTGTGCGGGTGTGCAGCAGGCTGCCCGCAGTGATCTCACCCACCAGCGTGGCCCAGCCCAGTGACTGCATGAGGAAGGCGAACTCCTCCGCTGCAGTGGCAGTGCGGTGGCTGGTGAGCAGGTAGACCCCACGGTGGGTGCCGTAGCGCGGGCCCAGCAGCTCGGTGTGGCTGAAGTGCTCCTGCGAGACATTGGTGCGGCGGTCGTAGGTGGTGAAGAGGCGCACGGGGCCGAGCTCCGGGCCCTGGAAGTAGGAGAGCAGCAGGGGCAGGGCCGAGGACGGCCCCCCGGGGTTGTGACGCAGGTCCATGATGAGGTGCTCTGTGTCCTGCAGAGGTTCCCACACCTGGCGCAGGATGTACAGGCCCAGCCCGCTCAGCACCGAGGCGTCGGCAAAGCTGTCAAAGCGCAGGTAGCCCACGTTGCCCGGCAGCACTGACACTTGGAACACGGAGTCCACCAGGGCTTGCCGGACGGCCTCGTCCTCAGGCACCTCTGGGGTCACCCCTGGAGGTTCTTCAGCTCCGGCCTCGGGCCCAGGAGGGGTTTCTCTGGGCCGAACAGCCCGCACTAGAAGTCTGGGGTCTTCGGACACAGACTGCAGGCCGGCATTGAGCTTGGTGACCAGATCGTCCTCGGAGACCACTGTGGAGAAGTCCATGCTGGCCAGGTGGTGCAGCAGGGCCGGCACGCGGTCCACCAGCGTGTAGTAGTCCTGCAGCGCCTCCTGCAGGCAGCGCACAACCCCCGGCAGGGCGCGGCGCAGAGTGAGAATGGACAGGGCTTTCTCCAGGGCTTGTTCCGCCGGGGTCCCCACACAGGGTAGCACCCCGCTGCCCTCCCACGTCTGGCTGCCTCCACCCAGGGGCCCCAGAGACCTGGATACGGGCACGGTGAGGAAGAAGTTGGATTGGCCTATCCTCAGCTTCTGGAGGTCCAGGGCACCCCCCACGGTCCGCTCACCCACCACGATGGCCCTGCGCATCTGCTTGAGGATGTAGGCAATGTCCTCGGCCACGCCCCCAGTGCGGCCACTGGTCAGGACCACCACGTCCTTGTCGGCACCGTACCTCTCTCCCAGCACCTGAGGCAAGGTCCAGATCTCCGTGGTCTTGTTGGAGGGGCGGTCATAGATGGTGTCCACGTGGAGGACCGTGTTCCCCGGGTGCAGGTAGGAGATGACGTAAGGGATGCCGGATACCTGGCCCCCGGTACAGTGCCGCAGATCCAGCACCAGGGCGGACGTGCCCATGAGCTTCCCCCAGACGTGGGCCACCAGGAACGCCCCCAGCTTGCTCAGCACCTCTTGGCCTGGGATGTCGTCTACCCTCAAGTAGCCCACATTGCCCTCCAGAACCTCATAGCGGAGGCCCCTCTGCAGCCAGGTGAGCAGTTCTTCCTGTGTGAGGTTGGTGAGTGCTGGCGCTTGCTGGGGAGCCTCGAGGGTGCTGGGCTCATAGGAGATGACCAGGCGAGGGTCATTTAGGGAGCTCTGCACTCCAGCCGTCAGCACCTGGGCCAGTGTCTGAGGGTCCGAGATGCCCAGAATCTCACGGCTCTTGATGGCCTGCTCGATGGCCTCCTGCATCCCCACCAGGTTCTCAGGGAAGCAGTAGTTATCCAGGAGCACCTTGGCCATGTCCAGCACCAGGCTTGGCTGGAACAGGTGTGTGGGGCCAGCCAGGCCACAGAGCAGCGCGGTCAGGAGCAGGACCCATTCTCTCATCGTGGGGGCCGGGGGAGGCCGGGCTTCTGAACAGAAGTCACCTTGTTGTGAGCAGGCTGCGGCCCTGCGTTGTGCAGCTGCCTTCTGCCTCACCCTTCTCAGCTGGCAGACAGAAGGTCTGGGGCTAAACTCCGGAGTTGGGGCAAGGCTTGCAGCTCTAATAAGCCTTTAATCCTGTCTAATTCAAGCACATCAGCCTCTGGGACTGGGGAGATGTGGCCGGAGCTGGCTGCTGCTGGCCGGTTTGACCTAGAAGGTATGTTGGATCTCATCTTGCCATGCCGTTCGGCATGTCACAACATGAATAACCAGTCATTTATTCTGTGTTCCTGCCACTTGCCAGGCACTGTGCTTCCTACAGTACAAGCTGAAGCTCTCACCAGAGCCTTGCAAAGCAGAGATACTAACTTGCGAGTAAACATCATTTCCTCACTGCACTGGGCGATCAGTGAGTCTGGAATTTCTATTTCTGCCTCTATTCAGTGGCCTTGGGGAAGGATCTTACTTATTGTGTAGTTTAAAAGAGAAAATATGTGTTAAGCACTTCCCAGTGGTCAGCAAATAGGAAGTACTTTGTTACTGGTAAGTTCTTTGCACTCAGTTTTACTCTTTTTCATAGCTAACAAAGCAGGCTGGCGAGTCCAGCAGCCAGTTGAAGGCCACCATTTTAGACAGGTGCAGGTGGGAGGTGGTGAGGAGGGGCCTGTGGGCAATAGTCAGCTCAGATAATGCAAAGGTTGGGTCTGTAGCTGCCATCAGCCTTAGGGCTTGATGTTTCTTCCTGTGCCTTGATAATGCTCCCCAGGGACAAGTTGGTTTCCCCACAGTGTTCCAATGCCAGGAAAGATAGGTCTGGACCTCCATGTGGGGTGTGAAGTGCCCCAGAACCTTATGGGGCCAGTGATTCCAGCTCCCACAAGGTTAGCTCTGAGAGGTAGTGCACAGCATTCTCCTGGCTAAAGGAGACCCTTCCAGTCTGAGGCTCAGCCACTTGCAAGGAGAACCAAGTTGTAAAAGGACTGGGGTCTCTTTGGTCCTGGGACCCACACAGAATACAAATCGTTCCCCCACCTGCATGGTGCACACAGACCAGCGCAAGGTGGACTGCTGGACACTTCTCATGGAAGTGATGGGGGCTGCTTGCAACTGACTTGCTATAGGTATCCAAGAATATCTGCTGTGCAGTCAGAACCCAGGACTTCTGCTTTGTGAATCTCTCTGGGCACAAAGCCAGGGCAGGGCACTGGGAGAGCTCAGGGGAGCAACACTTTCTGGGCTGAGTGGGCAGCAGGCAGGATCCCGTGTGCTCCTTAACAGGTGGCCAGGGAAGGTGGTTTTGGGGATGGGGGGCTTTCTCTGCATGGGTGAGAGCCACAGTCCCCTCTCTGGAAGTAATTATCTGAGGATATTTACCAAGTGGTTTATGAAGGCCAAAGAGGTCAATTAGCTAAAACAAACATACTTTTAGCTCATTAGGATTTGTGTAATGCCCAAGTGACATATGGTCACATCACTCCACCGTTTGCAGCCAATGGAAGTGAGCTTGGTTTACTATAAGAATAAGGCGGGCGTGGGATACTGCAGACACTTGCTTATGAAAGCATTCATTTCATTTGCTTGGACCCCGCGGAAGGGGCCTTCTACTCTGTTTCTGCTTGGGGAATCCCAACCCTGAGCGTGCAGTCAAATGATCCTTGGAGGGCACATCTCTGTCATTGCTTGAGCCCAGGCAAAGCTCCTGGTGAAGGAAGGGCTGGGGGTGAAGACTACCAGGAGTAAAATTTTCCTCGGCAGATGTAGTTTGGGGCTAGGACACCTGGTGCTGGTGCTTGGCCTTGATTTGTGTGGAGGACAGGAAAACACCCCTGGGGTGTCCAAGTTGGCCAGGATCTGAAGGGAAAGGCAACACTCCTCCTAGGGTACAGCTCAAGGCAGGTGGGATTTGATTTGTCCCCAGACTTCTCTGCACTTTCCAAGAGTCAGGGTGGGATGAGGGGGATATGTAAGCAGACAGCAGCTGGCCTCCTTGGCCCATCCTGAAGAGTATGTTCTGGGCATGTCCCCAGAGTGGGAGCTGGGAGCTCTACATCTTCCTATCCAGGCCTTGCAAGCTATAGGCCCAGAAAGTGGGCAGCAGAGAGACTATTGTGATCAGAGGGGCTGAATTTGGCGATTGGGAGGCCCTGCATCTCATCCCTTACAAATGGCCCTGTAGTCCCAGCTACTAGGGAGGCTGAGGCAAGAGAATCGCTTAAGCCCAAGAGTTTGAGGTTGCTGTGAGCTATGATGCCACAGCACTCTATCAAGGGTCACAAGGTGAGACTCAGGCTCAAAAAAACAAATGGGCTCTCCCTGTGGGCAGAGCTGCTACCCTGAAACCCTACTGCTTTCTAGGGTAAGTAAATGAGACTTTGGTTAAGTGGCATGAGACCTTGATTAGTTGACATGGCTGCTCTGAGCCTTGGCTTCCTTAAAAAGGGACAATGGGATAGAAGTATCGTTGGAGGATTCAGTGTAGCAATGTTAGAGGATATGAAAAAAAGCGGAGGATGTAGGAGTTGGTGAGTGACAGCTTGGTCTTGTCTGTGATTAGAATGTCCCTGTAGTAGTGGGGAAAGATGCCCCAAGAGACAGGGGCTGCCCTGGGAGTTTAGGGTACCCAGTGCTTCTTAGGCCTCAGTGCTTTTTGGACTTCCATATGTCTAGGGAGACATATCCAGACCCAGACTCCAGAGCACACCTCTACAGGCCTCAAGCTTCAGATTGAAAGGGGGACGGTGGCAAGTCAGGTGTGCTATTGGAAATGGCACACTAAGGAGTGTGCCGAGCCTGGGCAGCGCAGGACATAGCCTATTGCACGACAGATATAGTATTTGCAATGGCCGAGCCCTTGTTTGTCTTTATGTCTATTGTTTTCCCCTCACTGTTTCATTATGAAAATGTTCAAGTGATACAGTAAATATCTATTATGCTGTTGCTTAAAGTTAAACTTTTGGCATATTAAAATTTTAAGCAGGGGTGTCCAACCTGCAGCCTGCAGGCCATATGCTGAGTTTGTGAGGACTTTTTTTGCTCATCTGTGGTGTCAGATAATGAAAAATATGCATGGACCTGTTCTTTTTTTTTGCTAGTCAGCTTTTCTTGGTGTTTGTGTATTTAATGTGTGGCCCAAGACAACTCTTACTCTTCCAATGTGTGGCAGAGAGAAAAAAAAAAAAGGTTGGATATCCCTAGGTTTTGAGCAGATGGCAATTTATGAATCCAGGTATTTTCTCACCCTCTATACCTCTTGACGTGGTGTGGGTTGATTGATTGGTTAAAATTTGAACCATTGCCTTATCTGGACTACCCCAGTGTAAACATGAAAGTAATAGAACTGATGCACTGTTGACTGCTTGTGATTGGTAAACTTAAGTTTTGGTTTCTTTTAAATTAGCTGCTTATGAGAAACAAATTTCAGCTAGATTTCCATTTGCTCATGTTGGAACCCAGGCCATTGGAGCCATCTCAGTTTAATGACCTCCTCTTTAATTATTTTGATGCTACTTACCTGCCCCTTTCTCATGTCACCTCTGTGTCTCCAGCCCCGTGTAACCTGCAGAACAATGTATTTTTTGGATTCATTCCCAAGCAAGTTGAACTTTGTCTTTATTTCATTTTAATGCTTTTTCTTTTCAATTTTTTTTTAAATCAGAAGAGTAAAATATACTTATTTTTACAGGCATGGATGAATAATCCCAAAGCTTTTCAAATCCAGACTTCTTTAGTCACCAGTAATCACCACTGAATACCTAGCTATCCTCACCATTGTCTGTGTTCATTCCCAGAAGCAAACCAGAAGAAGAGACCAGAAGAAGCCCACACATTCCTGGGCTCACCAACTGTCCATTACCTAGAGTCGTCCCATAATAGTATGCACAATAATTTGCACCTTGTTTTATTCACTTAAACATACAGCATAAACATTCTTCCCAACTGAAGTATATTCATTCAACTAATCCTTTTAATGATTACATACAGGTTCAGCAACCCTAACAGAAAAATCTGAAATCTGCAACCTGCCAAATCCAGACTTTTTTTTTTTTTTTTTTTTTTTGCAGTTTTTGGCCTGGACTGGGTTCAAACCCGCTACCTCCGGCATATGGGGCCAGTGCCCTACTCCTTTGAGCCACCAGTGCCGCCCCAAATCCAAACTTTTTGAGTACTGACTTGGTGGGAAACTTCTATATATAAGTGCCTAAAACAAATTTTGTTTCATGCACAAAAATATAGTATAAAATACCTCTACTATGTGTATAAAGTGTAAATGAATCATAAATAAATTCTCTGTTTATGTGTTTAGATGTGGGTCCTGAACCCAAGGTATCTCCTTCTGTAAATGCAAAATATTCCAAAAATTGAAAAAAATCTGATATCTGAAACACTTCTGGTCCCAAAGTTTTCAGGTAAGCGAACCTGTAATAGTTTTTGATGATTGACTGATCTGTTGATTTACTACCGAGGCATATTTTAAGTTGTCTCTGTTTTTGCTTCAATATTGTATTTCAGCAATATTGTGATAAATATTCTCGAACCCAGAGAAGGAGGGAGGGAGATGGTGGAAAGGAAGAGCAGAGAGAAGGAAGGAGGGAGGGGGTGGGAGAAGGAAGAGCAGAGAGAAGGAAAAAGGGAAGGGGGTGGGGTCTCAGTGTGTGACACACCTTTTGGGGGCAAGACACAATTATAAGAGGGACTTTACCTAACAAATGCAATCAGTGTAACCTGGTTTCTTGTACAACTCAATGAATCCCCAACAATAAAAAAAAGTTCTTGAACCCGTGTTCTTAAGGGCTGGTGTTTTTGTTTCTGTGTAATATAAATTCTCAAATGTGGGCTTGCTCAACCAAAGGGTATGTGCGCTTGTTTGTTTTCTTTATTGTGTTTTTTCTGCTAACTTTTAAATTATATAATACATATTACTTTGTATTTTCGCAACTTAAGTGGTATATAATCTACATATAATTAGCTGCTCCTGTCTGAAGTGCACCATTTGTTGAGTTTTGACATTTGTATACACCCGCGATACCTTTGGCACAATGTAGGTAATGCCTATTGACATTGCTCCCAAATTTTCCTCCTGCCCCTTTATTCTCTATTTTTCCCTGAATTTCTCTATCCAGGCAAACACTTGTTTACTTCCTGCCATTATTATGGATTAGTTTGCAGCTTTAAAATTTTTATGTAAATAGAATATGTAAATAGAATTATACAGGGGGTGGGTACTGTGGCTCAACGCCTGTAATCCTAGCACTCTGGGAGGCTGAGGCAGGTGGATTGTTTGAACTCAGGAGTTTGAGACCAGCCTGAGCAAGAGTGAGACCCTGTCTCTAAGAATAGCTGGACGTTGTGGCAGGTGCCTGTAGTCCCAGCTACTTGACAGGCTGAGGCAAGAGGATCACTTACGCCCAAGAGTTTGAGATTGCTGTGAATTGTGATTCTACAACACTTTACTGAGGGTGACAAAGTGAGATTCTGTCATAAAATAAAATAAAATAAAATAGGCCCGGCGCCTGTAGCACAGTGGTTATGGGGCCAGCCACACACATACACCAAGGCTGGCAGGTTTGAACCGGCCTCGGCCTGCCAAACAACAATGACAACTACAACCAAAAAATAGCGGGGTGTTGTGGCAGGTGCCTATAGTTCCAGCTACTAGGGAGGCTGAGGCAAGAGAATCTCTTAAGCCCAAGAGTTGGAGGTTGCTGTGAGCTGTCACACTACGGCAGTCTACTGAGGGTGACATAGTGAGACTGTATCTCAAAAATAAAAAAAAAAAACAACAAAAAAGAAATTATACCATATATACTATTTATTATTTGTTGTCTTTTATGCAGAATAATGATTTTTGAGATTCACATAGGTTGCTGAGTGTACCATTAGTTCTTTTCTTTTCTTTTTTTTTTTGCGGTTTTTGGCCAGGGCTGGGTTTGAACCTGCCACCTCTGGCATATGGGGCTGGCGCCCTACTCTTTTATTTCTTCTTTTTTAAAATTATTTTTTATTAAATCATAACTTTGTACATTGATGCATTTATGGGGTTCAGAGTACTGCTTTGATATACAATGTGAAATGCTTACATTAAACTAAGTAACACATATATCACAATTATACTCATTTCTTAATAGTTTTGAAATGTACCATTGCATCATGCACATTAGGTGAGGTCTCCCCAAACACCCTCCCTCCTCCCATATCCCCCCTCCCCTTCCCTCTCTCTCCTCTTCCCTTCTACTTTCTGGACAATAGTTATGTTTTGCCATTCGTATGAGTGTGTAGGTGGTTATATATTGATTCATAGTAGTATTGAGTACATTGGATACTTTTTTTTTCCATTCTTGAGATACTTTACTAAGAAGAATATGTTCCAGCTACACCCAGGTAAACATAAAAGATGTAAAGTCTCCATCTATTTTTGTGGCTGCATAGTATTCCATGGTGTATATATACCACAATTTGTTAATCCATTCATGGGTCGAGGGGCACTTGGGCTGTTTCCATGTCTTGGCAATTATGAATTGGGCTGCAATAAACATCCTGGTGCAAATGTATTTGTTGTAAAATGATTTTTGATCATCTGAGTATATACCTAGTAGAGGAATTGTGGGATCGAATGGTATGTCTACTTTTAGCTCCTTGAGTGTTCTCCAAACAAACTTCTTTCCAAAAAGGTCGTATTAGCTTGCATTCCCACCAGCAATGTAGAAGTGTTCCCTTCTCTCTGCATCCACGCCAACATCTGTAGTTTTGGGATTTTGTGATGTGAGCCAATCTTACTGGAGTTAGATGATATCTCAAAGTGGTTTTGATTTGCATTTCTCTGATGATTAAAGATGAGGAGCATTTTTTCATGTGTCTGTAGATTGTGCACCTGTCTTCTTCAGAGAAGCTTTTGTTCATATCTCTTGCCCACAAGGAAATG
>CAUYRH010174283.1:0-16041 GCA_963574655.1 Perodicticus potto
GGCGCCTGTAGTCCCAGCTACTTGGGAGGCGGAGGCAGGAGACTCGCTTGAGCCCAGGAATTGGAGGTTGCTGTGAGCTGTGATGCCACAGCACTCTATCCAGGGTGACAGCTTGAGGCTCTGTCTCAAAAAAAATAAAAAGATACAGAATTGGGCAGCGCCTGTGGCTCAAAGGAGGAGGGCGTAGGTCCCATATGCCGGAGGTGGCAGGTTCAAACCCAGCCCTGGCCAAACACGGCAAAAAAAACACAAAAATACAGATTTTTCCATGACAGTGCCTTTCCCCCATAAACTCTTCAACTTTCAATTATCAAAGTTTTAATGTCACTGTGTAGCTTTAAAGCAAGAGGTCATTTTGGTATTTTAGAGCCAGTAATCACCATTCCTTCCTTTCCTTCTCTTTGCATTTAATTTTCCATATAAGGAGATTTTTTGTTTCAGTGTACCTAGCACAACAAGCAAATCAGGAAAGTAAAAGGAATTTTAATTTTCCTTCCAATACCATTCCTGCAGTATTTCACAGGGTATATATGATCATTTACTATAAGAGAGAAATGGTTTGATACAATCATGGTTTTGTGGGGTTTTTGTAGTTTTTGGCCGGGGCTGGGTTTGAACCCGCCACCTCCAGCATATGGGGCCAGTGCCCTACTCCTTTCACCCATAGGCGCTGCCCCCGTATTTTTCTTTGTGACACTCCTACAGGTTTTAGCATTCTTTTAAAAGAAGGAAGAAAAAAAATAGCCACCTAGAACATTTTTATCCTTTCCAACAAAAAATATAGTTCAAATAAATACTAGTAGCTTTATCATGAAACTGTATTGTGACTTATCCATTATGCTGGCTATTTCAATTTTTCTGCCAATAACAACAGAATTGTAAATCATGTTTATATATTATATGATTATATTAATCACATGATTTTGGTGGTTCACTGCATTTTTTAAAATACATCTGCCCTTACCTGATATAATATTGAAGGAGTTTCAAGCACATGCTGAGTTTGCCTTGAAATTTTTCCAACAATTAAGACAATGTGACCACAATAGCGTTTCTTAAAACTACTTAGAATAACACCTTATGATATTATTTTAAGGCACTCTGAATAACAGTGCAGAGCTTGCTTCAATGCAGAATTTTCCCTGACAAGTGACAATTTGATATGGCCTATGACCCAAATTTACCCATACATGGAGAGGCAAGAATGTCGTTATGTGAGATTATGCAGGGTAAAGGTAGTCTATAAAAATGAAAAACCCAGTCATGACCCAAGTAAAACCTGACAGCCCAATTTTAAATACCACCAAAATAATAGAAATAGACAGTCTCTGTGAAATAATGCCCAGAGATCAATTATTCCTGAAGACCAAAATGGTAAGGGTCATTTAAAATGAGTTGTGTTATGTAGGTAGGCTTACTAATAAAAGTTCCTTTTTATTTGCCCTTCCCTCTGTCTCAAGGTGAAATTTCCTAGGCAGAGCAGAAAGATACCTTCTGTCTTGTAACAGTACTTGCTCTAGAATCTGATCTCTATTTTGTAGAAAATCAGAGCATTTAACCATCCAGTAGGCAGAATTTTCTGCCTTCAGAAAGTATATGATGGTTTAAGCACCTCTGGCTAGGGAGGTAGTATTTCATAACATGTTCTTCACTTACATGAAAGATGACTTAATAGACAATTGTCTGGAACATACCCTTTACAGGGCTAAGAGATTGGCATATATTGCAATGCTGTCATTTTAAATGTGCTGCTTCCAAAAGAAGTTTACAGAGCTATTTAAAAATATAGGGCATTATTTTAAAAATAGTTGGAGATGGGCGGTGCCTGTGGCTCAAAGGAGTAGGACGGTGGCCCCATATACTGGAGGTGGTGGGTTCAAACCCAGCCCCAGCTAAAAACTGCAAAACAAACAAATAAAAATAGTTGGAGATTACAGAAAAAATTATGAGGATTCCACAAAGTTAGCTCAAGGACTTAGTTAATGCACTTTTTGGAACCTCTTCTTTTCTCCTTGAATATAATGCATGTTCATTGAGTTGGGAACGGTATAGTCTTGCTATGGTCCTGAGGATATTAGATTTCACTGGGCTGAAAAAACTATGCAAAAGCTCTGAATATAGCAGAGGAGGTTTAATAATATAAGTCACCAATATTTTTAACATTATTAACTTACCATTGAAGTGTATACATTAGGGTGCCCTACTGAAAGGAAGTACCAGACTTTTGGCACAATTTAAGAGATTTGAGGCATCGGCCATCTGGACCTTAAAAAAACTCTATAAAGAGCCAGTTACCTTACAGTTTGTTGATATTCCATTTCATTTTAACTTTCAACACTGGAGTTGCAATTAGCTTTCTAGATGTCAATTGTATTTTAGTAGTCTACCAATGTGGAGCTCAGGATCTGACTGAACTTCAGTGACCTGATGAGGTAAGGATTTGAGGAATACTTTAGTCAAAAGCCTTAAAAAAAAAAGTAAGACCATATATTCTATACCTTTAAAGTGAATTATGCATAAAATTCTGTGCAAACTGCAATATATATTGCAATAATGTTCTCAAGAAAAACCTCTAGTATATTTTAGCATTATTAAGTTATATAAAATATATCCATATATAAGTACAGATTTTCTTTAGTAAGTTTAAATTATACCCACTGAAATAGCCACGCTCACTTTTTAGTATTAACATAAGAGTTTATCAATCTAAATTATTATTTAGTCCTATGGAGCCATTAGAAACCTTAATAAAAATCAAGTCCTATTTCTTAAGGAAAAGTGCCCTAAAAATTCAGCTGTCAATAAGTTTGTCTTTCTGAAGCTTTTCAACTGAGAAATTGTCCATAAAACTGTTAACTGATGCTACCCATGGCTTGGTTTGTCAGGATCCAAAGTTGAGTCTTGTTGCAAAGTTCCTGCTTGTGCCAGGAAGCTGTTAGTTTGTTGTCCCCAATCATAGTAGTCTGGAGCAAAACTTAAAAAGAAAAAATTATTTCAGTAACTTGAAACATTATACTATGTATGACATGTCTATTTCAGGTAGACAGAGCTGAGATTTTGTATAACTGTAGATAATTCCAAAATTCTTTTTATTTTATTTATTTTGGGTTAACGTGAAGGTACAAACAACAAGGATAAAATGTTTGCATACATTAGGTAGAATCCGTCTTATAGTTACATCCTGCACTGAAAAGTTGTGCCATATACCCTTACACTGTGTCCCTTAAGTGAGACCATCCCAGTCCCCTCTCCCCACGGCCCTCATTCTCCCTCCCCAACTTGAATTGAATTGAGTTTTTCTCTTATGTGGACGTGTATTACATCATCTACTGCAAAATTCTTTAAAGTAGCTTTTTGAAGCCCATTTTGCCACAAATAATGCTATGCCCAGTGATAGAAACTCACCTACTAAACTCCACTGAAACTCTTTAAAGCCTAGAAGTCACCATGTATAAGTTTTTTGGTTTTTTTTTAACAACAAATTGCATCTGAATCCTAATATGGAGTATAGTTCACACCCTATTTTTGTACAAATAACTTTGGTGCCTCAATTTCCTCATCTGTAGAAAAGGAATAACATTAGTAACTATGTTGTTGGGCAATTGTAGGGACTAAGGCAATTAATACCTGTAAGTGCTTAGAACAGTATCTAATATATGTATAGTTAGTACTTAACACATGCAAGTTTTCATTATTATTTTCCCTATTGAGTAGAAAAGCTGATTCTGTTCTTCCCCCATAACAGAAGTTACGCTAAGACTTCTGGCAGGTGAGGCGTTAGGGCTACTCCAGCAGAGTAGGTTTAAAGAGGTGCAAAAGTAATCGGAAATGCAGTGGCAACTGGGTAACAGAACAGTCTTAGGGAAAGAGGTAAAGCTCAGAATCTGAGTGGCCTGAAGAACAACTTTGGTTTTTTTTTGTTGTTGTTGTTTTTTTTGAGACAGAGTCTCAAGCTGTCACCCTGGAGAGACTGCCGTGGCATCACAGCTCACAGCAACCTCCAACTTCTGGACTCAAGCAAGTCTCTTGCCTCCGCCTCCCAAGTAGCTGGGACTACAGGCGCCCGCCACAACGCCCGGCCATCTGAAGAACAACTTTGACCTAAGGAAGGTCAAAGGACAGATTTTGACCTCAAGAAATCCTTCTTACCGGCTCACTTCCAAATTATGTTCTTTCTATCTGCAGGCCCTGGGGATTGGTTGCTTTCTAATTTTTTCCCAACTACCATCTTTTACTCTATCCAGGATTTCTCTCCTCCCTGATTCACTGAGAAAACAATGTATTCTCCCAGCTTTTCTTCACTTCTCCTATCCCTAAAACAAGGACTCTTTAAGAGCCCTTTTAAGGTTTTCTAAGGACTTCTTTCAGTTAGTAGCGAGTAAAAAAAAAAATCAAGTCCATCTTCTATCATTTGATTGAGGAAGGGAAAAATAGTTATGTTAAAATGTTAATTAAGTCTTTAAATTCACCAAGGATTGCATAAGATACGTTTTCATATCGAAGAAGCTCCGTCTTCCCAGGAACAAGACGGGGATCTCAGGATGAGAGAGGAGAGGTGTCCAGCAAGCACCAAGTCAGCCCTTTTGGTTCTCTAACCTCTGTGGCCTTGCTGGCTTTACAGTCCCAGATGCACAGATTGGACGGGGGGCATCATAGTCATCTGAGCAAAGGGGACAGGAACTGCAATAGTCACTGCTCTCCTGTGTGCAGACATGCGTGGCTAACGTAAGCAAAACTCGGAATCCTGGGGTGGGCACGGCTGTAGTTGCCACTAATCTCATGTACTCGGTGCTTCCCTCCTCTTTCTGAAAATTAGATGATGGCAGCTCATTTACTGTCTCACATCCTCCACATATGCTGGTTTGAACTCTGACCATTTAACTGCCTTCTCCAACATATTCTAAGCCAAATCTGCAAGTGGAAACTCCAAAACAGTGAAGCATAAGCATAGGGTGAAACCAAGGGGCAGGACACACAGATATATACAAACCATGTGTACACACAGATTTCAACAAGACGGCCTGGCCTGACCCCTAACAGCTGCGTGACTTGGGACAAGTCACCCGGTCTCCAGAAGCCTGTTAGTTTCATCTGTAATGTGAAGTTAGTGACAAGACTGGTCTCAGACTGTTGTGAAGACTGAAGGAGTTGACACTTGTGACTCTCTTACAATAGTATCTGACACGTAATAATAAGTGTTTATTAAATGTTTGTCTAAATTAAGACCAAAACCACCACCCTTCATTTAAATGAAATTTTCAATTAAAAATTTACATCATTCAAATTTGAAAATTTGGCCCTTACAAGTTATAATTTATTCTAATAAATGAATATTATTCAATTTATTCTCTGGCTTTAGACCAAAATCTGCCTGGATGTTTCACATCACGTTCCACGGAGTGACTTGTGGTCAAAGGCTGTATTTCTCTGGTGGAGCTTCAGAGTGCACATTAGCACATTATAGGCTCTGAGAAATCCTAAAACTTAAAACAAAGTTGATTTTCTGGCTCGGAGCCCATAGTTCAGTGAGTACGGCCCCAGCCACATACACTGAGGCTGATGGGTTCAAGCCCAGCCCAGGCCAGCTAAACAACAATGACAATTTCAACAAAAAATAGCCGGGCATTGTGCCGGGCGCCTGTAGTCCCAGCTACTTGGGAGGCTGAGGCAAGAGAATCACTTAAGACCAAGAGTTTGAGGATGCTGTGAGCTGTGACGCCACAGGACTCTACCCAGGGCGACAACAGTGAGACTCTGTCTCAAAAAGAAAAAAGGAAAAAAAAAAAGGTGATTTTCTTTTTAAACCATCATTTCTCGGCTCGGTGCCTGTGGCTCAAGCAGCTAAGGTGCCAGACACATACACCTGAGCTGGCGGGTTCAAAACCGTCCCAGGTCCGCCAAACAACGATGGCTGCAACCAAAAAAAAAAAAAAAAAAATAGCCGGGCGTTGTGGCGGGCACCTATAGTCCCAGCTATTTGGGAGGCAGAGGCAGGAGACTCGCTTGAGCCCAGGAGTTGGAGGTTGCTGTGAGCTGTGATGCCACAGCACTCTACATAGGGGCGACATCTTAAGGTTCTGGCTCAAAAATATAAAAAAAGTAAAAAAAAATAAACTATCATTTCTACGTGCACAGCACAGCTATTAAGTAAATTATGTTCCGTGGAATATTGTTTAGGAAACATTTTGTATATGATAATGCTATGAGGCTTTTAAAATTTTGATGTCAGTTCTAAGTCCTGAATGCTTCATGTTAGTAAAATGATCTACTGCTAGCCATTTCTACGCTACGTCCAGCTGCATGGTTTTTATGTAGGAATTTTAGTGTGAATCCATTTTATTGGTGCAGCCCTTTTCTCCTCTCTAACATGAACAGGAGTCTTACCTTCCCTGAAGACCCTGAGGGGCAATGTTCCAGGCAAGGTCATCATCACTGTCGTATCTTCGAGGGTTGTCAAAGAAATAAGATCTGGGACTGAATCCATGGCTGGGAACCATTCCAGGGTTGGTCTAGAAAGATAAGTAATCATTCAGCATAGTTCCACTGTACCTTGCACTAGACTTAGATAAATAAGATCTCTTTCTTGCCAGACATGCTGGCTCGTGCCTGCAATCCCAGTCACTCGGGAGGCAAAGGGGCGAGGATTGTTTGAGGCTCAGGAGTTTGAGACCAGCCCGGGCAACATAGTGAGAGCCCAATTCTAAAATAAGAAAAAATGAGACAGGTGTGGTGACACACCCTTGTAGACCCAGCTATTTAGGATGCTGAGGCAGAAGGATCATGTGGCCCCAAGAGTTTGTGACTACAGGGAGCTATGACTGTGCTCCTGCACTCCAACCTGGGAAACAGAGCAAGGTCCCGTCTCTTTAAAAATAACAGCTGGGCATGGTGGCTCATGCCTGGAATCCTAGCACTCTGGGAGGCCCAGGCGGGTGGATTACTTGACCTCAAGAGTCCTACACCAACCTGAGCAAAAGCGAGACCCTGTCTCTACTAAAAAAAAATAGAAAAAACAGCTAGGCATCATGGTGGGTGCCTGTAGTCCCAGCTACTCAGGAGGCTAAGGCAAGAGGATCACTTGAGCCCAAGAGTTTGAGGTTGCTGTGAGCTAATATGCCACAGCACTGTACCCAAGGGGGAAAAGTGAGACGTGAGCTTGTCTCAAAAAAAAAAAAAAATTCTTTCTTGCAGGAGATTTTCTACTTACCTGGACAGAGAGGCTGTACCTGTTCAGCTAGAACCGTGGTTCTCAACCTTCCTAATGCCGCGACCCTTTAATACAGTTCCTGGGGGTTGCAACCCATAGGTTGAGAACCGCTGAGCTAGACAGTGTTCATTTCAGTTTTTATGTTTAAGAGGGATTAACCTTTCATCAGTATGGACAAAATCTATCAGAATCTTGCGTGCAAAAATGAATTATTTCACTCCCTTATTGAAAAATTAGACAATACCCAAAGTGTCCAGACTAGAGATAGACTGATGTGGATTTAAATCTATATAATCATACAGACTAGTCCTAACAAAAGAAATGATGAAATCATTTTGGAAAAGTTCTCATCCCATTTCTATATCCCATCTGTCTAAATCATTTCATTCTGTTTCAGTCCCCAAGCTGAGTTCCCCTCAAAAATTTTCCAACGATGGGCTTCAAGTAGACCCTAGAGGTTACTGCTAGTTTTAAGATCATACCTGACCTGGGACAACTGAGGATGGAAGAGCCTGCCCTGCCAGCAACTTTACTAAAAAAGCAAAGTCATTTTTGTTAGGAAAGATTTCTTTTTTTTTTTTTGAGACAGAGCCTCAAGCTATCCCTGGATAGAGTGCTGTGGCATCACGCTCACAGCAACCTCCAATTCCTGGGCTCAAGCGAGTATCCTGCTCTGACTCCCAAGTAGCTGGGACTACAGGCACCTGCCACAACGCCCAGACATTTTTTGGTTGCAGCCGTCATTGTTGTTTGGCGGGCCCGGGCTGGATTCGAACCCGCCAGCTCAGGTGAACGTGGCTGGCGCCTTAGTCCGTTGAGCCACAGGCGCCGAGCCAATGTTAGGAAAGATTTCAAATAAAGAGGTGATCAGAACTGGATTATATGGCAAATCAAATCTGGCCATGGTGTGGTGTGAAATCCTTGTACAAACCATCAGTAGACCAGTTGAAAATTAATACAGAGTATGAAACAAAGTGGCTATATGATAGGTGTCTGTGTGTAAATTCCTGTTTCTCTATTAAAAGAAGCAAAGTGGAGCCTATACAAGTTGGGAAACCTGGGGCGCCAGCCACATACACCTGAGCTGGCAGGTTCGAATCCAGCTGAGGCCCGCCAAACAACGAGGGCTGTAATCAAAAAATGGCTGGGCGCTGTGGCAGGCGCCTGTAGTCCCAGCTACTTGTGAGGCAGAGGCAGGAGAATCGCTTGAGCCCAGGAATTGAAAGTTGCTGTGAGCTGTGATGCCACGGCACTCTACCCAGGGTGACGGCTTGAGGCTCTATCTCAAAAAAAAAAAAAGTTGGGAAACCTTAAATTTACTATTTTTTTTTTAATTGTTGGGGATTGAGGGTACAAGATACCAGGTGACACTGATTGCAAATGTTAGGTAAAGTCCCTTTTATAATTGTGTCTTGCCCCCAAAACGTGTGCCACACACCAAGACGCCACCCTCCTCCTTCATTCTCCCTTCGTCTGCCGTCGTTGAGAAGTTTCTATTCATCTCTTGCCCATCGATATATGAGATTGTTGGCTTTTTTCATGTGGATTAATTTGAGTTCTCTATAGATCCTAGTTACCAAGCTTTCGTCTGATTCAAAATATGCAAATATCGTTTCCCATTGTGTAGGTTGTCTATTTGCTTGGGTTGTTATCTCCTTAGCTGTACAGAGCTTTTCAGTTTAATTAAGTCCCATTTGTTTATTTTTGTTGGTGTTACCACTGCCACAGAAGTCTTCATAAAGTCTTTTCCCAGGCTGCTATCTTCCAGTGTTTTTCCTATGCTTTCTTTGAGGATTTTTATCGTTTCATGCCTTAGAAGTCTTTTATCCATCTTGAATCAATTTTTGTGAGTGGAGAAAGGTGCGGGTCCAGTTTCAGTCTTCTACACGTGGATACCCAGTCCTCCCAGCACCATTTAGTGACTAGGAGTCTTTCCCCCCGTTCTTGTTTGGTTTATAGAAGATTAGGTTGCTGTAAGGTGTTAGTTTCATTTCCTGGTTTTTTATTCGATTCCAAATGTCTATGTCTCTATTTTTGTGCCAGTACCATGCTGCCTGGCCACTATGGCTCTGTGTGTCTCAAGTCTGGTATGCTGATGTCCCCGGCTTTGTTTTTATTACTAAGAACTGCCTTAGCTATACGGGGTTTTTTCTGGTTCCAGCAACTTGCAGTTTTGATCAACATTGTTTCAGAGTTGTTCTAAGTCCTTCCTTTTCACTACGGTACAGTACTCCACTACGTGCCCATAACCTGCTGTATTCATCCGTTCTCTTTATTAACACATATTTAAATTGTATTCAAACATTTTTTGCCCTTATAAACAATGCCTCTATAGCTATCCTTGTATATGTCTCCTGATGCACATTATCTGAGAGTTTCTAGTTTTTAGCAGACTGGTAAAAATGGGTTACAGATATGCTAAGATGTAATCTCGGTACACAGCATGGCGTGATGGAGGCCACCTAAGCCACCTGCGAAATTCCAGTCTGTTGCTTTCTGCTGGGAGCAATAAACCCAAGAGTATTCTACAAATATAACTATATTTTTATAAGATAGTATAAAGAAATCATTTCCTATGGAAACACATTCAAGAATGGAACTGCTGGCTCAGCACGTGTGGCTCAACGGGCTAAAGCGCCAGCCATGTACGTCTGAGCTGGCGGGTTCGAATCCAGCCCCAGCCCGCCAAACAACAATGATGGCTGAAACCAAAAAAATGGCCGGGCGTTGTGGTGGGCGCCTGTAGTCCCAGCTACTTGGGAGGCAGAGGCAAGAGAATCCCTTGAGCCCAGGAATTGGAGGTTGCTCTGAGCTGTGATGCCACGGCACTCTATCCAGGGTGACAGCTTGAGGCTCTGTCTCAAAAAAAAAAGAAAGAATGGAACTGCTGGTGTTAGGGCATCAACATCTTCAAATTTACTTGTTTTGCTAGATTGCACTTCACTGGATTATTTTACTTTATGTAGTTAAGTCCATTATTCCCAAAAGGAAGGCACTGAAGGAATCTCTGCCCAGGTGAAGTCTGTCTTTTAACTTGCGCAGCAGACTTCGGGACTCTCCCTCCACTCCCCGCCAGGGAGGGAGGCTGCCTCCACGGAGGCCCCCGCCCATCCCTGGCACCCAGAACCCCCCTAAATTTACTATTTTTAACAGTTCAAGAATGTCTGTGAGCCACATGCAAAAGAATGAAATTGAGGCTTAACTTCAGACCATATACATACAAAAAATAACTCAAAATATCAGGGCTTAAATGTAAGAGCAAAAACTGTAATACTCTTAAAAGAAAATACAAGTGCAAGTTTTCAGATGCTCCTTGACTTACAATGGGGCTATATCCTGATAAATTCATTGTAAGTTGAAAGTAAATTGAAAATACATGCAGGGGTGCACAACTCGTATGCCATGAACTCATATACCATGAAAATTATGCATAGACTTTTTCTTTTTTGCTCATCAGCTTTTGTTAGTGTCTGTGCATTCCATGTGTGGCCCAAGACATCCCTTCTTCCAGTGTGGCTCAGAGAAGCCAAAAGGTTGGACACCCCTGCGGGGATCCTTGTCTGTATCCATTGTTTACCCCGGGACTGCCTGGCTGGGCATGTGGCTTACTGCACACGCATCTCCAGAGAGTGTCACACTACGTATCACTGGCTTGCGAAAGGATAAAAATTCGAAATTTGAAATACAATTTATACTGGTCTGCTTTTACACCACTGTAAAGTTAAAAAATTGTTAAGTCAAACCATTGTCAGTTAGGGACCATCTGTATAGGAATTGGTAAAAGATTCTTAGATAAGATACCAAAAGCATGAGCAACAGAAGACAGGTAAGTTTCTATCACTGGGCATAGCATTTGTGGCAAAATGGGCTTCAAGAAGCTACTTTAGGTGGTGCCTGTGGCTCAAGGAGTAGGACGCCAGCGCCATATACTGGAGGTGGCGGGTTCAAACTTGGCTCCAGCCAAAAACTGCAACAACAAAATAAATAAATAAAAGGCAAAAAAAAAAAAAAAAATTAAAAAAAAAAAAAGCTAATTTAAAGAATTTTTCAGGCTCGGCGCCTATGGCTCAAGCAGCTAAGGTGCCAGCCACATACACGTGAGCTGGCAGGTTCGAATCCAGCCCGGCCCGCCAAACAATGATGGCTGCAACCAAAAATAAAAAAAAAAAATTGCCGGGCGTTATGGCAGGCGCTTGTAGTCCCAGCTACTTGGGAGGTGGAGGCAGGAGACTCGCTTGAGCCCAGGAGTTAGAGGTTGCTATGAGCTGTGATGCCACAGCACTCTACCCAGGGGATAGCTTGAGGCTCTGTCTCCAATAAAAAAAATAATTTCTAAAGGGACACAACCAGGTTGCATGGAAGACAATTTTTCCACGGATTGAGGGGGATGTTTCTGAGATGATTCGAGCAGATTCCATCTCCACGTCAGGCCATCAGGCAACTGAGATTCCTCATGTGTGCACTTTACAGTAGGGCTCGCCTGCTGTGAGCCTCTAAGGCTGTTGTTGATCTGACAGGGGCAGAGCTCGGGCACAGACGTGAGTGATGGAGAGTGGCCGTAAATACAGATGAAGACTCGCCCACTCGCCTGCTGCGAGGCCTGGTTCCTGGACCAGAGCCATCCACAGCTCAGGGGTCGGGAACCACAGAACTAGAGAACCCTGCAGAGTCTCCTCCTGGCTGGAGCCTGAGCCCCAGTGACTCTATTCACAGGCCCATTGGTCAGACTGTGCTTCACCGCTCCTCCCAGCCCTGTCTCACTTTTTTCTTTTCCTTTTTTTGAGACAGTCTCACTTTGTGCCCTGGGTAGAGTGCCGTGGCGTCACAGCTCACAGCAACTTCAAACTCTTGGGCTTAAGCGACTCTTTTGCCTCAGCCTCCCAAGTAGCTGGAACTACAGGTGCCTGCCACAACGCCTGGCTATTTCTTAGAGATGGGATCTTCCTCTGGCTCAGGCTGGTCTCGAACTCATGAGGTCAGGCAATCCACCTGCCTCAGCCTCCCAGAGTGCTGGGATCAGAGCTGTGAGCCGCCATGCCTGGCCTCATTTTTTTCCACACCCGGCTCATTAGTGACTATACAAAGATGAGTAAGAAAAAAATCAAACACAAGCTAGTTATGATCTTGATATGAAATAATAACTGAATAATTTGTGGAAGTCGTTTATCTACACTTTCCTTTCCACCTACTCCTCGGTCACGCTGCCCCACATCTACTCACCGTATTTTTTTCTGGGTTTCATAGATCAGTGGGTCAATAATCTACCACTAGTTTGTGTAGTTGAAATAATTTATGGGGAAGGGCTCCTAGAAGCTTTCTCACTCACTCTACCCAGTTTTATGTTTTCTGTCCTGCCCCTATAAAGGTACTTATATAAGGTTAGTTGAACAGAAATGTGACCGAACTGGGAGAGAGGCTTTAGCATTCTTCACAGTGACGTCTGTACTCCCCTGTCCTCCCGTTCCCTACTCACCATCTGGCATGCTACAGAGGTGAAGGACGGGATTACCATTCTCCATTGTCCTTTGCTAAAAAGAAAAGCTTACACATTTGGTTCACAGCAAGTCGAGGATTAAATACTGGCAAGGCTGTGTTGCATTAAGTAATGTTCCCCAGGCCTTAAGATGCAGCTTACATTTCTTTTTCTTTGTAAAATAAAGCTGAACTGAAAAAACACATTCTCTCTCCAAAGAGAATTAAGACATGGCATCAATGAAACAGTCAAGGGGGCTCAGCGCCTACAGCTCAGCAGTTAAGAGTGCCGGCCACATACACCGTAAGTGCTGGGTTCAAACCCAGCCCAGGCCGGCCAAACAACAATGACAACTACAATAACAAAAAATAGCCGGGCATTATGGCAGGCGCCTACAGTCCCAGCTACTTGGGAAGCTGAGGTAAGAGAATCGCTTAAGCCCAAGAGTTTGAGGTTACTATAAACTGTGACGCCACAGCACTCTACCCAGGGCAACATAGTGAGCCTCTGTCTAAAAAAAAAAGAGAGAAACAGTCAAGTCACAATAGGATGGAAGAGGCTCTCTACTGAAAAGCTAATCAGAAGTTCTACTTGCAGGTCTCATAATCAGAATTGGGAGATATTTTCGGCAAGTTAAAAATAGTTTACTTACAAGGTCTTTTGCAGGACTTCTAACTCGGAAGAAGTAAACTACTAAGCTAGTCGGTAAGAGTTCCCAAACAAAAAGCACCACTCCAAATAGTACATATCCGGCATCTCCCAGCTGATTCTTCAGATCTGCCTGTCAGAGGGAGAAAGGGACAGTCACTATACTTAGGGCAGAGGAAATAATTCAACTGATTCTGATGTGATCAGAGAACAATCCCAATACTATAGTATAATTCCCTTCCCCAGAACTGTGCATGCTGAAATCAGATAACAGCAATGGCCCAAACTTGAGGTGGGAGTTATTTAAACCACATGAGATAGATGATAATCTTCAAAATATTCCAAGAGAGAAACTCCCAGTCTCTGATATTTTTTTTTTTGAGACAGTCTCACTATGTCGCCCTGGGTAGAGTGCTGTGGCATCACAACTCACAGCAACCTCAAACTCTTCGGCTTAAGTGATTCTCTTGCCTCAGCCTCCCAAGTAGCTGGGACTACAGGTGCCTGTCACAATACCTGGCTATTTTTTGGTTGTAGTTGTCATTGTTGTTTGGCAGGCCCAGGCTGATTCGAGCCCGCCAGCTCTGGTGTATATGGCTGGCCCCCAGCCGCTGGGCCCCAGTCTCTGATGTTTCCTCCAAAACGGTTTCTTACATCCAAATTAACTCGCACTTAAATCTAAGCTGATTTTCAACAGAGAGAACGGTCATATTGCCACCATCTAAATTCTTGAAAGCAACACGTAACTATTACCCCTTAGTCTCATCTCTAGGATAAACACAGCAGCTTTCAAACTTTTCTTCACATAAACCATATCCTGCTCTTTACCCTTTCAAGCTTTTTGGAGGCTATCTCGTCTAGGAAAAAACCCTCAGAATCCAGTGTTTGGCTTCGGGCCCCCCCAAGTGAGATGGCCACACGGGCGTGGTGTGGCTGCGTTCTCCTCCCTTGGAGTGCAAAAAATTATCCCAGGAAAGCGCACAGCTGAGTTTGGGCCAGCCTATCAGGCCAGTATTTCAAAGAAAGGAAACGCACCAAAATCTGGCCACAATTACCTAAATATAATTCTTCTGTCTTCTCTGTTACAACATATTTAAAGTATAGTAACCAAAACTACTCAGGCTATTACTGGCACACTCATCTCCCATGCCGTTTCATCCATACTACGTATCTCAGTAGAATGTTCTTTTTCCATTCTAAATAATAATGTGTGCAGCGGTGGGAATTTGTTTTGCTTGCTCCTAAATCATTTTAGAAACACCACACAGGTCCAGATAGTCATAAATAACTATCTCCTAAAAACACAAGATTTAAAAATCATGATATTTTGGCTCGGCACCTGTGGCTCTGCGGGCTAAGGCACCAGCCACGTACACCTGAGCTGGCGGGTTCGAATCCAGCCTGGGCCCGCCAAACAACAATGACGGCCGCAACCAAAAAATGGCCGGGCGTTGTGGCAGGCGCCTGTAGTCCCAGCTACTTGGGAGGCGGAGGCAGGAGAATCGCTTGAGCCCAGGAGTTGGAGGTTGATGTGAGCGATTGCCACGGCACTCTATCCAGGATGACAGCTTGAGGCTCTGTCTTGAAAAAAAAAAAAAAATCATGGTATTTTGAATCCATTATACTTTTGGGGGCGGTGCCAGTGGCTCAGTGGGTAGGGTGCCGGCCCCATATACCGAGAGTGGCAGGTTCGAACCCAGCCCCGGCCAAACTGCAACAAAAAACAACCGGGCATTCTGGCAGGTGCCTGTATTCTCAGCTACTTGGGAGGCTGAGGCAAGAGAATCGCCTAAACCCAAAAGCTGGAGGTTGCTGTGAGCTGTGATGTCACAGCACTCTACAAAGGGTGACAAAAACTCTGTCTCTTAAAAAAAAAGATGGTTAAAACAGTAAATGCTACACATTTCACCATAATAAAAAACCATATCTTTGCGTATCATGAATAAGTCTAACTGATCACTATTTAAAGTTTAGATTTTTATATATCTGATTTTCTCAAAACATGGTACACACCCACCTTGCCCCCCAGCTTTTGCCCGTGTGTATTTGGCACATTGACAAGGTTAGAGATAGCCACTATTGTTCTCATTTTAATCCTTTCTAATTATAATGCCTTATATGTGCCTCTTATGAATGTCACCTTGTCCTCCCAGGCTTCACTTATCATGGTAATTTTAGTCTTTCTTCCACTGTTGTCATTCAGCTCAGGTTTTGAGCACTGCTGAGATCTTAGAAGTGGATTTATTTGTAGTTAGGTATTCGACATTTTTCCAGGAAAAGCTAAGAAATCTTTGCAAATCAATCCAGTAGACTCTTATTAGGGGAGCTGTGTTTCTTTGCTATGATATCTATTTGCTTGTCTCTTTTCCAAAGTGGACCATAAACTCTCACTGGGCAGGGAATCAATCTGTTCATTTTTGTGTCCCTGAAACTTTGCATAGTGCCTGAGACACAGAAACAGTATCTGTTGAATGACCAAATGCTAGCTTATCCTCATTTTTATTTTGTGCTTTTGTGAACGTGGATGCCAGATGACATTTCACTACCTCTGTTCATGTGCTTTATAATTTATAAAAAGTATTCTTTTTTTTTTTTGAGACAGAGCCTCAAGCTTTCACCCTGGATAGAGTGCCGTGAAATCACAGCTCACAGCAACCTCCAATTCCTGGGCTCAAGCGAGTCTCTTGCCTCTGCCTCCCAAGTAGCTGGGACT
>CAUYRH010174290.1:0-13529 GCA_963574655.1 Perodicticus potto
CATTGCTCAGGGTGTTGCCCCAGCCAGAGATGAGACACTCGGTGCCAGCGGGTGCAAGGGCGCTGGGCAGGGATATGGAGGCCACGCGGGCGTTGAGGGTGGCAGGTGAAGCCAGCTTGATCAGCATGATGTCATTGTCGAGGGTCCAGCTGTTGTATTTGGGGTGGCGGATGACCTTGGCCGAGTTGATGAACTGTTCGTTGCCCTCTACAACTTCAATGTCGTGCTCTCCCAGCCTCACTTGGATGCGGCTGTAGGGAGGGGAGGCGTTCTGAAGGCCTGATGTCCCCTCCCCGCTGTCCCCTGCTCACTGCTCTGCCCAGGGTGGGGTAGTACCCTAGTGTCAGTACAGGTGTGAGACCCGGGTCAGAGGTGGGTGCTGCTGGGGAGTGATGAGTGAAGGGATCCATTTGTGGGCTGCCCCTCTACCTGCGTCCCCATCCTCCTTTCCCTCATCCCCTTGGGCACGCAGTACTGTGGGCTCAGAAGAGCCACTTGAAGCTTCCCAGATAATCTTCATCCTCCCTACTCTTGCTTGCCATACACTGACTTCTACTCCCTCCCTTCTTGGCCTGCTGAGCACCCCCTTTCTGCATGACCACATTTAGGGCTCTTCCAGAGTGGCCCAGGATCTGCCGCTTCAGTGTCACCTGGGAACTTGTTAGGAATGTACATTCTTGCTCCCTCTCCAGGGGCCCTGCATTATAATGTTGGGAATGGAATCCACGGATTTGTTTTAATAAGCCCCATAGGTGGCTCTGATGCACTCTCTGGCTTGAGAACCCTCCTTGTGGGCAGTGGTTGTCAGCTCTGTCTGCACTGTAGAATTCCAGAGGTAGGGAGTGTGAAAGACCCATGTTCACAGCCTCTTCATAAATATTCTGCGTTAATGGCCCTGGTATAAGACCAAGGAATGACTACTTTTTTTTTTTTTTGCAGGTTTTTTTTTGTTTGTTTGTTTGTTTGTGTTTTGGTCAGGGCTGGGTTTGAACCCACCACCTCCAGCCGGCGCCCTGCTCCTTTGAGCCACAGGTGCCGCAGAATGACTATTCTTTTCTTTCTGTTTCTTAGGGGTTTTAATATGCAGCCAACTGGGTAGAAGTACTTTCCCACTGCCCCTTACCTCCCCCAAATAAACTTTATCTGCTTTTATGACCATGGCCACTGGCATTGAGTAGAATTGTTGGTGTGGGAGGCTTCTTAGAGGTTCCTTATTCACCCTTGGCTCTGCCTGTCAGCTACTGCCACTGGATTACCTCTTCCATAACTATTCCCCTCCATCTCGCAGACCTTGGGGCTTCTGTGCTCTGAGGGGTCTGAGCTGTGGGCTTTGCAGCCAGGGGCCCGGCACTTACGATTTGTAGCAGTGAGCTGCTGACACCACCCACTCGTCATTGATAAGGGAGCCTCCACAGAAGTGGTAGCCGGAGTTAAGAGACACCTGGTAGGGGACAGAATTCTCCGCACAGGTGTAGCCCCCAACGATCTTGTCGTCATCGTCAACGGGGAAGGCAACTTGAGTAGGCATAGGAAGGGAAAAGCCAGATAAGCAGGTTGTTGGGGCCGGAACTGTCAGCCCTGTGGCTGGCTCCTGTTCTTGAGGGCTTCTTAGTAGGTACAGTGATTCCAGGCAAGGGAGTAGGCACTGTTTGCCACAGAGAATGCCACAAAAGGTGGCTGCCCAGTCTCTGCACAGCCATGCACCCTAGGGGCTCAGCTTGCACCAGGCTGAGGACAACATTCCACCATGATGCTTTCTGCGGGATGAGTTGACATGTGGTCATCTCCTCCATTGACCACTTCTCTCTCTCACTCATCCCTTCTCTGTCCCCCATGGCTGTTTGAATCCCAAATTGTCAGCATGGTTTAACCTAGGTAGGAAAACCTTCTGGTTGTACCCAGTGTCTCCATAGCTCAGATCTATATAATGAGGACACAGTGGTGGCTTCCCCCAGTACAATCACTGTCTGTGCTGGCCAGTAGCAATGCCTACCTGTGTCCTGCCCAACATTGCTACTGGCCAGTACAACAGTGATTCTTAACTTTGGCTGTACACCTGGAAATGTTAAAATCACATAGGAAGCTCATAAACCCAATATACAGGCTGCACACCAGACAAACAATGTCAAAATTTCCAGGGCTAATCTCTGGTTTGAGTAATTTCTCAGCCTCCCCAGGTGCACTTGAGTTTAGGAGTGGCCATTCAGTACTGTGAAGTGGCCCCAGAGCTGCCTGTGCCCAACTTGCAGCTGGTGGCTTCCTGGAATGGCATCTCCATCTGGTCTCCCTCTCAGGCTTCCCCCACCTCTGTATGAATGATGGTGGTGGGAGAGGAAATCAGGGAGGAGATGAGAGAGCCAGGGCTGAAAGAGAGCTCAGGATAGAGCCTCAATGCACAGGTGAAATGGAGGGACAGACAAGTAGCAGGAATAGTAGAGCGTGTATCTGCTAGGAAGGGGATGGTTGAGCCTGAGGCAAGGCATGGAACTCACCAGCGACACCCACAAAAGCTAGGATCAGGAGTGCGTTCATGGTGATGAGGAGTGATGGGGCAGGTGGTGGTGCGCTCGTCCTTATATCTCCCAGGCATGGGGGGCGGAGGGCCACTGCTCCTCCCAGCACAAACACACCTGCAGCTGTCCCTTTCCCAGGCTGTTGCATCAGCTCTGCTGTGTTTGCCCACTCTGTGGGTCTGTGACTTACAGGTGATAAGGAAACTTCCCTCCTGAGAGCAGGGAGTAAGCTCGCCTGATCCCTAGAAGGATACTGGGTTAGGGAGATAGGGGGTTCCAAGGGGCACAGCTGGGCTTTTTTAGCCTGAGGAAATAGGTTAAGAGGAGGGATAATGGCCAGGGGTTTTAGAAATCCTCTGGCCTATTGAGGATGTATTTAATTTTCTTTAAGTATGGGCTGGTATTGGTAGTAAGCTTGGCTAGTCAGTGTCCTAGAGCCTTCCAAAGAGGAAAAAAAGTCTGTTCCAAGGCTCATGTCCTGAGCATTAGGATTCTCCTTTCCAGGCTAAACGACTGGGCAGGAAGGTCAAAGGCAAGGCTTTTGGGGGCCAGGATTCCAACATTATCTGGTAATGAGAAGGATAGACAGTATTCCTTAGGCATCTGGGCTTTCACCTGGCTCCTTCCCACCAAGGCCAATGAAGGATGGGGAGTGATTCAAAGGTGGAGGGGTGAGAATTAGGCAGGGGCTTAACCAACATATTTGGAAGATGGGAGGCTGATAACACATTCTTCGTCTTCCTTGACGTCAGGACATTTGTGTCTCTCATGCAGGTCCTCTTATGGGTTCTCCTTAAGTAGCTTCAGTCTGCACTCACAGTGATGAAACTGCCCCCACCTGCTGGGGATTGACAGCTAGAACTAGAATTGTATGTCCAGATCACATATTAAAGCAAGTCCTGGACAATGGTAATCAGGGTTATGATCAGCAGTAGGTAGAGAGATGACCACATGGTGAAGGGGTCACGTATTGAGCTTAATAACCCGAGATGGGGGAGGGGCGGGTCTGGAATTTTCTACTTTAGATGTAGTCAGATTATGCTGGACTCAGTATAGAATGTATCTTCCCAGAGAGGATCTGAATTTGGAATCTGCCATGGCCACCTAGACACAGCCAGGCCAGAGGGTTGTAGAGATGGACATGGTGTCTGCTATGTTCGATGTGAGCTGCTTGGAAGAGCTTTCCTATGAGGACACTTCTCCTCCTGTGCTCAGGCATGGGGAGGGGCAAGAGTGGCAGAACTCACATTTGAATTCTCGGAAAGGTAGAAATGGAGGGGATGTTTTGGAGATGCTGAACCAAGTGAGAAAAGCCCACAAGTCTGATGATGGGATTGGAGATGGCAGGCGGAGTGGAGGAAGGGAGCAAATAGAAACTGAAGTGAACGGGGGAAATGCTGGTGTGGCGCATGGGTTTGGGAGGACACATAGGGTACCTTGGGTCCAGTTCCTGGCATGGCTGCCATGTGCAGCCAGGAGGCCCCCCACTCAGAGCTGCCCCTCTCCACCCTGCACCCCATCTAGGTTCTGACGGGCTTGTGTTCATGTGGAAATGCTGCTCTATTTGTACAGTGCATGGCAGCTCTTTGAGTGCATGGCACACAGCTTGTCATTAGTGTTTAGTTTCACAGTTTAACTTTTCACAAATGTGCTAATTGTGAGGTGTGCAGAACATTATTCTCATTTACCGAGGAAGAGAATGACGCTCAGAAAGTGTCTGTCTTGCCTAAGAAAGAATGCAGATCTAGAAATGTCAGAGCTGCCTCAAGGCCACGAGAAGGCACAAAGAGCTGGGAAATGTGGGGGGTGTTGCAGGTGGCTTCTAAAGGAAAGCTTATTGAGGGTCAAACCAGAGGTCTCCATAGAACAAACTGCACTCTAGGTTATATACATCTGAATCCTTCCTGGCTCTTTTCCTTCTGCAGAGAAGGAAAAGATTGAATTAACCCTGCTCCTGGCACCTTGTCTCAGGGCAAGGCCCCCGACCCATCCACACCATTACTGGCACACCTCTCTACTCAAGGGCAACTGGCAGAGTCCCAGGTAGCCAGGCTAGGGAACAATGATATAGAGGCTTTTCTTCTAGTGTCACTAAATGTTTTCTTTCTTTTTTCCCTTCCCTTCCCTTCCCTTCCCTTCCCTTCCCGTCCCTTCCCTTCCCTTCCCTTCCCTTCCCTTCCCTTCCCTTTCCTTCTTTCCTTTTTTCCCCTTGTAATTAGTCTTCACAGATCTCCAGCCTGGGAGGACAAGGAGAGACTCTCGCTCTGGTTGGTACCTCTAGATAACAGTATACTCAAGAGGCGCCCCCTGGGGAGATGATCTTGGTAGGACAAGAAATCATTTTGTAAGTGTATAAAGAGAACATCTTCATGAACATTCTCATCCACGTTCTCATGAACGTAAGAATTTGCTGTATTTAAGGCCTGAGGACTAGAAACTTCTGTTATTTTGCACTTACTAAAATAAACTGTCATCCACAACATGGTCTGAGGTCAGCTTTCTTCAAAGTAGCAGGACTCACTTTATAAGCAGAAAAAAGAGTGATGGGTGGAGATGATTGCTTCCCCCTCTGGACTCGGAGGGGCAGGAGAGGTACAGGAAGTGCAGGATCCAACTGCCCAAACTCATTGTGGATGGTTGCGCCATCCTTGGAACTGTTCATTCTGATCTGTGGATTTCTGTGTCTCCTGCTACCTCCTCTGGGCTCATGCTTACTGTTGAGCACATCACACCACCATTCTTCAACTGCAATAACAGTTAAGGTCCTGTGTGCTTACTATGCACCAAATGCTGTGTAAATCTTTCACAGACCTTCTATTTGTTTTTCATTTTCTCATCATAATCTCCCATGAGGTTGCCCATTTTACAGATGGGATTGAAGGCTGGCAGTCTGACCCTAGCCTGCATGTTCTGTCATACACCATTCTGCTTCCCTTCCTCTTCCTTTTTCCTCAGTGAGGCAGCAGATGCTGTTTTCTCTTTCTTACAGAGGAAGAATCTAAAGCTCAGAGGTTAAGTGACATCACCAGGGTCACTTGGCTAGGGCATGGAGAGATGCTACAGAACCTGTCCCTTTCTAAACCAAGATCATCCCCCTTTGTGTTGAAATGTGTCCTCTTTCAGACCTTCCAGAAGTTTGAAAAATATATTTTTGTCAGATGCCAAATCACTATTTTCTTTTTCTTTGATCTTAATACTTTCTTCTTCCAGTCCCACTGGATCACGTCTGTCTCCCGCAGTTCCTCCTCGGGTCCCAAGACTCTCTCGATCACTGTCCAACTGGATAGTCAGATTCCTGGTGTCTCCCTAACACTACTAGCTCCTTTACTTTCCTTGTCCACTATTACTTTCTAAGCCACATATTTCCCCCATGACACTTTCTCCTCATTCAATAAGGATTTTTTTCCTTGAATATCTCATCCTGGGAATCACTTGGCCTGGGGGAATTGGCTGGTGCCCACCCTGTGGTCTCACCCCAGGTCTGAATTGTGAGATAGATGCCAGATGCCAGAGTGTGCCCCAGACAAGGTAGATGGGTGATATGGGGAGCAGCCCGCACCCCTAGATCCTCTCCTCTCACCACCTCACCTGTCTTCCCACTTGTCCAGACACTCCCCATGTTGAAGGCATGGAAGATGTGCAAGTTTTATGTCCAGGGGGAAGTTCTATTTGCAGATTGTATTTAACCTTCAGGTTTCTATAGGTGGGTGAATGGGGAAGCCTCTACTAATTGAGGCTAAATTTAAATGACCTGAAGATAGATTGATTGCTTTATGGTCATAGTGAGTCTGTGTTCACCTTTCACCGTTGTTCACACCCTACTTGGGCCATTAGAGCTGCTTAAGTGACTCCCAGGTCCACAGGACAGAGGCAGAGGAAAGCCAGATGGAATCCTGGAGGAACACACATCGGGGCGCTTTTTCTTATAACATCTATGACTTGTTCCATGATACTCTATTTAATAAATGTTGCATTTACTCAATCTAGATTAAGCCCCATGTCTGGTGACATGTCCAGTCAGTCCCTTGGGTCAGGCTTCCAATAGTCTCACTTGACTCAGAGAAACTCTAGGTTATGTCATCCACTGGCAAGCAGCTAATTGTTCAGCTATTTCCTCTAGGTCAGCTTTGCTAAGAGGATATGCAAAAGGCTCCCAAGGCCCAGAACAGAGTGTTCAGTCCACAAGAGCACCGACACAACTCCGACATGAGGATCTTCCACCTCGGAGCCACTGCATTTGAGCTGGTTTGGGGCTTTGCCTCTCTGGAATCCACAGCATCTGTGCTATTTCCCAGTGTTGGGGAAGGCAGCAGAGGGAGGCTGGCACACACATCAGTGTGTGTCTCTATACTCAAATAACAAGGTTTATTCAAATATTAAGCTTTATCCAAATATCAAATTTGAAATGTTTGTTCCCTTGCTGTTAAAACAATCTAATTAATTTCTTCATGGACTCAGATAGCCAAATTCAAATAAATGCCTTTGCCTTGTCTTCCTGCATGGAAGGCCACTACTATTTCACAAATTTTTCTCTTTTCTTCTAAATCATCTTTAATCATCAGAGAAATGTAAATCAAAACTACTTTGAGATATCATCTAACTCTGGTAAGATTAACCCACATCATAAAATCCCCAACTATAGATGTTGGCATGGTTATGGAGAGAAGAGAACACTTCTGCACTGCTGGTGGAATTACAAACTAATATGGTCTTTTTGGAAGGACGTTTGGAGAATTCTCAAGCAACTAAACCTACCCTTCGATACTGCAATTACTCTACTTGGTATCCACCCAGATGATGTCAAAAATAATTTTACAACAAACACATTTGCACCAGAATGTTTAACTGCAGCCCAATTCATAATTGCCAAGTCACAGAAGCAGCCCAAATGCCCATCAACCCATGAATAGATTTACAAATTGTGGTATATGAATACCATGGAATACTATGTAGCCATAAAAAGATGGAGACTTCACATCTTTTATGTTTACCTGGATGGAACTGAAACATATTCTCTTTAGGAAAGTATCTCAAGAATGGAAGAAAAAGTATCCAATGTACTAAGTACTATTATGAAACCAATATATAATCACCTACACATTCATACAAATGATAAAACTAAACTATAGTCCAAAAAGAAAGAGAGAAGAGGAGGGCAAGGGGAGGGGAGGGGGAAGGAGGGAGCGTATTTAGTAGGACCTCATCTATTGTGCACAATGCAATGAAACATTACAAATCTATTAAGAGTAGAGCATAAATGTCTGACCACAACAAATAAGTAAGTGAGGTCATGGTTATATTAATTAGTTTGATATAAGCACACTGTACCCCATAAATGTACACATTTATGATTTAATTAAAAAGTCATATTTCTTAATAAATAGTTACTGAATTTTTGTGGTATCCAGGAGTTCCTCTAGGCTATAAGAAAGCAGCAATAAAGAAGATGGGAAAAATCCTTGCTCTGAGGGCAGTACTGTGAGCAAGTGTGTGTCCACGCACATGTGGGGAGGCAGAAAATAATGTGTGGATATGTGTGTGTGTTTGTGCACACTTCAGAAAATGAGGATTAGGTATTATCAAAATAGGGTAAAGTGGGGTGGGCGTGGTAGGTCATGCCTAGCCCTCTGGGAGACCAGGGGGAAAGGATGGCTTAAGCTCAGAAGTAGGAGACCAGCCTGGAGAAAGGGCAAGATCTCATCTTCTCATCTCTACTGAACATAGAAAAATTAACTGGGCACAGTGGTCGGTATTTGTAATCCCAGCTACGTGGGAGGCTGAGGCAGGAGGATTGGTTGAGCCTAGAAGGTTGAAGTAGAAGTGAGCTACTATGGCAACACTACATTCTACTTGGGGTGACAAAGCAAGACTTTCTCTCTCTCTCTCTCTCCCTCTCCATATATATATATATATATATATATATACATATACATATATACATATGTATACATGCATATATATGTATGTGTACATGTATATAAACTATATACATATATAAATATATATAGGTATTGGGTAAAGTAATAATATGGGGTGATTGCTGAGGTTCTCTGTTAAATATGGTGGTCAAGAAAAGTCTCTTTGGGGAGATGGTATTTAAGTAAGACCTATATAAAAGGAATCTGCCATCTGAAGATATGGCTAGGGGGCTTTCATTATTCCCTCCTGAGTCTATAACTGAAATAAGTCAACACATACAACTAAGTGCTTTTCTAAATTAAATAAACCTACCATCAATCACATAGATATCTATCTTACCATTGGTTTTGATTGCATAAACTGATGATATGAAGGAGGGTTATACAGTAAAGTATTCTTGTAGAAGTTAATGTAAAATATACTTTCTGACATGAATACCATTGTCTGATATTTATGAAATATTGTAAAGAGAACCAATTCTAAGACATTATATGTTGTAGGACTGACCTAATTTATTAGAAACAAGTAATTTTAATTTTTCTCACTTTAAAGTTTTGTAATGTTTGCTTGCTTTAATTTTATAGTACCATGCATTTTAATGTGATTAAAATAGCAAAAATATCAATCGTGATAATGAATTTTCTGAAAGAGAGTAAGGCCTGACCTTGAAGAAGATATTACTAATGTAATGTTTTCATAGTGAGAAATAAATGTAGGTAGTAACTACATTAATTGCATGTCTTTACCAGGCACAGCATTATGTGCTTCAGGTAAATGATTTCATCTCATTATCATAACAAGCCATCAATTTTAAAGCAATCCTCTTGCCTCTGCCTCCCAACTAGCTGGGAGTACAGGTGGCTGCCACCATGCTCAGGTATTTTTTCTGTTTTCAGTAGACATGGGGTCTTGCTGTTGCTCAGACTGGTCTGGAACTCCTAAACTCAAGCAAAGCACCTACCTTGGCCTCACAGAATACTAGCATTACAGGCATGGGCCACTGCACCCAGTCACTTTTCTGCTTCTAAGGAGACAATTTTGCTATGTTACAGGAAGGTGCTCCATAATCCATGCCTTTACCGGAGGTGACTTTGTTGACTTCACAGAGTTACGGGAGCATGAGGCAGGAACTTAAGTAGCACTTGACCTATTACCTGTAACAGGTGTGCATATGATTCTGATGGCCTAGACAATCAGCATGTGTGGATGCTGAAGGAGACCTGCTAGACCTTCTATAGGACCAGGGGCTAACTGGAGGTCACTCCTTTACAAAGCCAGGATACAGGAAGAGTTACATACTTGGTGAAAAGACAAACTAGACAAATAATTTTGGAAGACGTTAGCAAGGAATATTATTTATGTTTGTTTTGGCTTTTGGTGAAGGATTAAATCAAATGTCTTGTGAATATTCACAGCCACTGAGAAGTCAGCCCATTAGGGGTTGGGATAGACACTGCAAGAAGAGACACACTGAGAATTAGAAAATTAGTCTTACTATAGCATCACAATTGTGACAAACCCCATTTCCTCCCTTTTTCACTTACAGTTCCCGATAATAACTATAGAATGTGCTAAGGGTTCAACATCCTGAGATCAGGAGGAACTAGCCAGGACAGGCTGGGCTCCATTCCAGTACCTCCTAGGACAGAGTGTCCTTCAACACTTTGGCTCAGTATGTCATGCTGTTCTTGGGATATGAAGCCCAGGGTGGGCTGCTCTCTGGAGACCCTCAGCTGCAGTGCAAGTGGACAAACACAGATGAGAGTCCATCCGCTCCAGGCAGCTTTCCTGAGTCCCAGAGGACTGGTTGTCTTTGAATCCAGGGTTCTGCTATTCCTTCATACCTGTCTGCAAAAAACCCTCTTTGTGTAACTTGTACATGTGTGTTCTGTTTTGCCGGAACTGAGGCAAGTAGTAAAAGCGCAGCCTACGATGCAGTGGGCTGAAATGGAAATGAGGGTGCAGTGAGCCTGCTTCATGCTGTCTTTGTGACTCTCTTGATGGAGAATGTTGGGGGCCCCATAGAATCTCCATCTGCCATAGACTTTAAGGACAGCCAAATTTTCTTGGTCTATGGCCCAACCAGCTTTCACTGTAGGCTTGTTCTGATATAGGACCCTCCCTTGCACTGACCCCAGATTTACAGATTACACTTTACATGGAACAGAGTAGCATAATCCAATGCAATATAGCCAAAGTCCAAAGAGGATGAAGCCTTGAACCTCTTTCTCCATGGTGGCTGCTAGAAGGTGCAGCGGCTCATTTCTCACATTAGAGGAGATATTCCAGCATGCTTCAGACGTCTGGACCCCTTTAAAGCCCGCCAAAGTGGCAGACCCCTGCACTTCTGTAGATTTTACATTGGTCTGACATGGATATCACCTAGGTTACTTTTTGAATCCTGTCTGCTAAGAATGATCAACATGCCATCAGTGCAATGGGCCAGCATAGTTTCAGGATGACTGAGGTCCTTCCAAGAGATATTGTGATAGAAAACAGGCTAAATACAGCCTTGAGATAAAACTTAAAGGCTATTGCTGACTCTGCCATTTAAAGGCAAAGTGTCTTTACCGGGTATTTCTGAGCACCCTTCTGGAAGAAATGTCCCCCTAAGCTTTTCAGGATTCGTATTTCCTGTCTGGGGATGGACCCCTTGAGCTAGTCCTACAGGTTTTCTCCACACTCCCAGCCTGCCTGCTTACACTCCTGCCCACCCACAAACACACAAGCAGCTGCTCTGCCCGGGAGCTGTGGTTTCCTCGCTCTGTCCCCCTCTGACAGAGTCTCAGGCTCTTCTGGATGGGAAGCTGGGAACTGAGGTTCTTGCTCAGATGTTGGATCCGTGCCCGGCACTGTGTCTCAGCGCTGCAGAAGTATAGGCCACCGTCTTCAGGGTTCAGGTTGCTCACAGTCATAGTTGAGAATGTTAGGTTTGGGCGGCTGATGAGAAACTTGTCCTTGGAAAATCCGCTCTCATATGTGGCATCAGAGCCCTGATTTGCAGTTGCCATCAGTATCAAGTTCTGTCCCCGGAGCTGACGGTACCAGAACATCAAGGAGACTTGGCTGTCGAGTTGACAATGAATTGTCACAGAGGTTCCGTGTTGGCAGATATCCCTGCTTGGCCTTTGAGACACGAGAACAGCAAACACAGAGCCTAGTTCCAGAGAGAGAGACCTGTGAGGACTGACAAGCTGGGGTCAGACACATGCCCAGGCAGCAAAGTCTCTGCATCCTTACATCAGTATCACCACTGCTCCCAAGCGATCCCAGCACTGCCACCCCTTTGTTTTTTCACCCCCTATTCTGTCAGGATCCTCTAATAATGCAATGTCTCCTGCTAGTTGTCTGACTGGTAGCTTTCCACCCTCTGGAAAGAAGGTCTCCCCACCTCTCTGCTCAGCATTAATACCAACCCCAGTCCACCCCCACCAGACAAGGCTCATACCTCGTGCCAGGAGAAGCAGCAGGAGAGTCCACATCTTTAAGCAATGGCCTCTCCCCTAAGAAAAGACAAAGTCAAGCTCAAGTCATCTTTCCTCCCCACTATGGCTTTCTTCCTTTCCTGCTCTGTTCCCCGCCTCTAGCAGGAGGTTGAGTTTCTGCAGAATATGGAAAAGTTAGTCTTTCCCCCTAGTGGAACTCTGCGGTGCTTCACTTAGGGTGGGGCTGCAGACATAGTCCTCTTGCCACTCACCTGCCACTGGCCCAGAATTGCCCACCACTTCCCCATTCATCACTACTGAACACAACATGCGTGCTACTCTTTGGGTATATAAGCAAAAAATGGGGTGCAGTATTGACTTCAAAGAACTAAAGGTAAAATTGCAGAATATAAGGGAACTTACATTAGCTGTCTATTGGGTTTTCATGGTTGTCCCAAAATGAACTTAACATTCGTCTCCCAACACACATACACCTACAAACTGGCTCTGGCTTTTCAATTCCCCTCTTCCCAAAATGGCATCTCTACTCTTCTTGCCTTTCAAGTTCAGGGCTTTAATAAGCCTCTCTTCTCCTCACCTATCTCATTCATCAGTTCACAAATTGAATGCATTAGATGTGTGTGTTATCTTCCATGTCTCTTCCCTCATTTCTGTTACCAGAGTCATGACTCTTATTTCTCTTTACTTCATCCTTGGGAAGTCTTAATAAGGTTTCTTCTCTTTTAACTCAGCTCAATATTGGCTATGAGATAGATCATCCCTCTGTAAAATTTGACCATAATGCTATGATCCTTTTCTATTACTATCTTCTTTCTTATTATGTAACTATTAAAATAGTTTATTTTTGCATAAAAGTGGAGCTAACTTGTTGAGCACTTACTCTGTGATCTGCATGGTTTATTTTAGTCTATTTAAAGGCGAGGCTATTTAGATTTTTATTGTGACTCTATTTCTACAGAGTAGAAAATTTTACAGATAGGACTTAGAGATTGTAAATGAATCTACCCAAGTTCACATAGTCTAAGAGTAAGTGATAGGATCATGACTAAAATTCATGCCTATGTGATCCCCAATTCCAACAGTTAACATTAATACTATTAAGGATTGTCCCACATGTGCAGATGCCTGGGCCTAGTCAAGTAGAAAAAAAGTTATCAAGAACGATTGTCTTGATACCTTAAAGCAGTATTTTGCAACCATTTTTATTTCACAGTATAGTAGAACCTACAGTTAAACTTCTGCAGCACACTAAAATTATGTTTGTCAAAAAAATAGTAAAAAGAAAAAAGAGTATACTTACTGTGCTTTGAACTTCTTTTGAAAATAATTTAATTAATTATCTTTAGAAATTATTGTGGCACACCTAAGATCCTCTCACGGTACACTTTATTCTTAGTTAAGCATCACAGGAATGGAGACGCATGAATCCTATATATTCAACTTTGATATGAGGACAATTAATGACAATTAATGACACAATGGGGCATGGGGGAAGGGGAGAGCAGACAGAGAGAGAAGGAGGGAGGGGGTGAGGGAAAGAAAACAAAAAAGAGAAAAGAAAATAGTGACTAATTCTCACATAAATTGGATTTAATTTTGACCAAAGTACATTACTTAAACATTAATTTTTAATTCAACTTGTTAATAGGTT
>CAUYRH010174296.1:0-12884 GCA_963574655.1 Perodicticus potto
TCATATAGTGATTAAAAGGCCATGAAGGCTATGTTAAATAGTTCAATGAAAATATTTCAGATTGTATATGAAGTCAGCACATTGTGCCCCATGATTGCACCAATGTACACAATTATGATTCAATAAAAATTAAAAAAAAAAGAAAATAAGGAGGCTCAGCACCTATAGCACATTGGTTACGGTGCTGGCCACATACACCAAGGCTGGCAAGTTGGAACCAGGCCTGGGCCAGCTAAACAACAATGATAACTGCAACAACAACAAAAAAAGCCAGGCATTGAAGCAGGCCCTGTAGTCTCAGCTACTTGGGAGGCTGAAGCAAAAGAATTGCTTCAGCCCAAGAGTTTGAGTTGCTGTGAGCTGTGACGCCACTGCACTCTACTCAGGACGACATAGAGAGACTCTGTCTCAAAAAAAAAAAAAAAAAAAAAAAACGAAAGAAAGAAAGAAAAGAAAAGAAGGAAAATATACTTACTATTCAGTAAGTGGAAGTGGAAGATCTTCACAATGACTAGGATGAGGAGGCAGAGGAAGAGAGGAGTGGGTTGGTCTTGCTCTCTCAGGGGTGGCAGAGGCAGAAGAAAACCCACCTGTAAGTGGACCTGCACAGTTTAAACACGTCTCAAGTATCAGCTGTGAAAGAATACCTCAATTGACTTCAACTGTAATGTATAAAATAATTTTCATGCTTAACATGAATTTCTAAGGCTGGGAACGTTTAGGGTGGGTGAATTCAGTGGCTCAGCACTTTTGTTAGTGACACGGGGTCTTTCTGTCTTTCTCTTCTGCCAATTTTAGTGGCTACTATTGTGGTTTTTAACATGATTGCACCAACCCAAGAGTCATATGAAGACACAAGAAAATCCAAGGGAGAAAGAAGACTATTCCCAACATGTATTATTTTAAGAAAAGGAAATCTTAACCAGAGCCCCCACCCCAGGAGATGCCATCATCTTTCAGCACATGAATTACAGTTGTGTCATGGGCCCATGGACTATCGTGACAGGCTCGATGAAGTGTGACTGCATGGGAAAGGGTGTCTGGAGTGGGAGGGATGTTTCCCAAGCAAAATTGAGGCTTCGTCACAAGGAAGAAATGGCCAGTGGCTCTTGGGTAGTAATCAATATCCTCTTCCCACCGTGAAAACCACCCTTCTTCTTTGACACTCCGCTATCAACAGGAGACTAAGCAACAGCACGAATCATACAAGCAGAGCAGGCCTTGTTTTTGACAATCGTATTTGATTTATGCATGTATAATCAAAGAGGCTAGATCACCATGCCATAATAGGCAACACCAAAGTTTCTGAAATGAACAACTGCAGCAATTTATTTTTGTTCCAAAACCTCCAGCTACAGCCAACTTTCCAGGGCCATCCAAAGTTTCACTCAACATCCCAGGCTTATGTGGTTTTCCAGCATCTCCATCTCAACAAGAGGCTTCATAACAGTAGGAACATGGAAAATCTCACACCAGCTCCTACGTGGAAGCAGCACACATTACCTCTTTCCCAGCACTTTGCTAGAACAAGACCCATGGCTCTGGTCAGCTGCAGGCAAGTCTGGGCACACAGTCATCTATGTGTCCAGAAAAGGGAAGAGAGTCATAACTATCCATGAGAAGTAGGTAAAGTCAGCCACATCTCTTGTCCTGGAAGCATCCAGGAAGGGGCTCCTGCTCCAGGTGGGTCCAAGTGAGCAAAGAAAGCTTGAAACAGCCAGGACCAGGCTGGAGCAAAGAGCCAGTCCACTTTCTTCAGCACAATTAATTCTCTCCTCCAGTAGGAGCCTTGTCATTCAGTAGCTTGGTTTTCAGGGGGTAATAGTTTGAGCTAATTAGAATAACTTGAAATTAACCCATAAAGTGAAGCATGTAAAACTTCACACAAATCAAAATCACAAACATGAGTGGAAGCATGCTAAACTGGCAAACTGTTGTGCCAGGCTCCTCCTAAGCTGTGAGGTTTGTTAGATAAAATTTTAAATGTTTCTTAACCTATAATGTGAAAACCATTTGTATCCAAGCAGAGAAGACCTAAACTTCCCCATGCAGCCATAAACCTTGGGAACAGGTCCAGGGGAGTGACTTTGGCTAAGGAGGTAAAGAGTCAGCTGCAGTCCCCACCCTAGTCCCAAAGAGAAATATTTTTCTGTCTCTAGAGTCCTGTTAAACTTAGAGAAAGTCTGTAGCTAACCTGGATTAAGAGCACACCCTCGTTGCAAATGAGATACTTGGCTTCAGTCTGATTGAGAAGACCATGGAGGAGTCTCCATCCATGAAAATTTGGAAACTCAGAAGGTCATTGATTCAAACTTCAGATGAACTGGGAAACTTGTGAATGGTTGTCCTTCGAAGTGAACAAATTATGGAGGCAATAAAATTCCTGCTAGTGGATTGGGTAGGGTTTTTCAGATCACTTGTGAGCCCAAAGGGAGCAGCAACCCTTAATTTTATAAGCTTGTTCTTGGAGGACTTGCTAATGAACTCAATAAAATTTAAAGAATCTGATGTAACCAAAAAGGCTTTCCCAGCATTTAGCATGTCAAGGAAAAGACAAAAACAAAAACAACCCAGCCCTTCAAGGTAATCTTCCAGCTATTAAATATACAGTTTCACTGTGGATTTTATAAAGAGGAAATGGTTATTTAAACTTACAGTAGAAATATTTTACTGCCATTTTTTATCCTATCTTCTTTGGTTATAACATCTATCAACAGAAAAACACTAAAAGGAAAATGAGTAGATTTACCTTTAAATATACTTCAGTGATATCAGCATTGCCCTTAGAATCAACACTGTGACTTCTGTAACTGAAGTCACAAGCCAAAGCTTATTGGTGGCAAAGCTTAGTGGTGGCAAAGGGTTTGATGACAACCTGAACTGTGTCCTCAGACAAGAGAACATTCCAGAAGTTTAATGCAAGTATATATCATTCATAAAGGTCACTTTCAACTGAGAAGACCTTCTTGGTTTGATATCTTTTCCTGGAAAACAGTCATTGCCTCTGCCCCCTCTGCGGGAGGACTGAGCAGATTGTGAAATGTCATCACCCAGATCTATCCATGGATTAGCAGCTCCAAGGAACTACATGCCTTTTTCAACCATCCTGTAAGGTGACCACAAAGTGTGACTTGTCTGTCACACCATCCCAGGCTCCTTCATGAGTCGTGGAGGGCAGTTTTGGCCCATGCACCGAGGGTTCATGCTCACAGATGATCCAGAGCATCTTCTAAACCCTGACTCCACTTCTAGCCAAGTCACGGCCTCTGCAGCACCTGCCAAAGCGAGAAACTCGCCTGCCCCGAGGGTGGGCATGGGAGCAGAGAAGGGCAGTTTTTTCACCAGGAACAAGGCCACCACGTCCCTGGAATGAGATGTCTATGATCCTGCTACTAATTTGGTGCCCATAACCGTGACAGGCTAAGGAATTTTGTGACCCCTCTACCCTGCATATAAAAGATTGAGACTGAGGTTTGAGGCCCTGGCCGTGGCCTTTGTGAGCCCCAGACCTGAGGAGACAAGAGCTGCAACACTTGCCTTCTTTACACCACATCAAGACAGCAGCAGATTCATCTCAACGGTAAAGGATGTTGAACGTGCCTGGGGTCGAGGCTTAGCTTACGCTGCTGGAGGGGAGGGAATTCATCTTTCCCTCTGAACTCACTTGCTTGCACCTGCTTGGGAATGACTTAGAAATCTTAATGGGGCTTTTCCATACCCATTTTATATAATTTAATGATGCATTGAAAACAAGTCAAATGCTAAGAGAAGCCAGAAATCAGCTTTCAGTGTTCACTTTACAAGTCTCTAATGGGATGATACATAATAAAGAAACAGCAGCACATATTGACTGAGAGACGCCGAAATCCCAAAGGCACAAACGTCCTCAAATGTTCAGATAGAGGTGCTCCAGCACACTGGGCTTCCCAGAAGACTGACATTTAGGACGATGTACCTTAGGGTCATCTCTGCACTTCTCAAGCAGCGCTTCTTAAGCTGTAACATGTACAAGGGTCATCTGGGGATCAGGCTAAAAAGCAGATTTTGAGTCAGATTTTGGACTTGATAAATCCTGCTTTCATACCCACTCCTAGGTGGTGCCAGTGCTGCTGATAGACAAGACAACTGGCTTATAGGGCTCAGTGGTGTTTCAGTGACAGAAAATAATCCTTGAGACTTTTCAATGACACTTATCAAATCAGCAAAAAGCTGAAATATATTTTACTAAACATATTTTCTGTTCTTTTAAATTTTTATTTTTATGTTAACACACAGTAAAAAATCACTCTTGTGCCTGCTCAAGTCTGCGAGTGTCAACGCACACAGCTTCACGTGACCACCACCACCATCAGGAGTCAGAACACTTCCAGCGTGTCCTGCCAACACGCTCCCCCATGTTATGCCTTTGCAGTCACACCCTCCCACATCTCTAACCCCAGGCAGTCACTATAGTTTTGTCTTTTCAAGAATGTCCTGTGAACGGAATCAGAGAAGATATAAGCCTTATGAGATTGGCTTCTTCCACTCAGCACAATGCCTGTGAGTCTCATCCAAGGTATTGCATGTGTCAAGACTTTGTTCCCTTATATTGGTGCACAGTCTTCCATCCTATGGGTAGCTGACAGATTTTTATCCACTCACCCACTGGAAACACTACTGGCTTGTCCCCACTTTCTAGCAGTCATGAATAGACTGCTAAAAAGACCTGTGTGCAGGTCTGCAGGATTCTGCTTGAGCATAAGTTTACATTTCTCTAGGCTAAATACCTAAGAGTGAATGGCTGTGTCAAATAGTGTGTGCATGTTTCACTAACTTTATCAGAACATGCCAAACTGTTTTCCAGAAGAATACCTGTACCATCTTGCATTCCTTCCAGCAACACATGGAAGTTCCACTTGCGCCACACCAATCCTCTCTAGCACTTGTCTATTTTTCATCTTGGCTATTCTCATAGGAATGTAGTGATATCTCTACGTGTTTGTAATTTGCATTTCCCTAATGGCTAATGATGTTTAATATCTTTTGAGGTATTTATTTGGTATCTGTGTATCCCCTTCAGTGAGATGTCTTTTTAAGCGCTTTTCCCATCTGTCAGTTAGGTTGTTTTCTTACCAATGAGTTCATTTTTCTTTCATACATTCTGGATAAATGTCCTTTGACATATATGTGATTTGCCATTTTTTTGTTAGTTTGTACCTTGTCTTTTCATTCTCTTATGTCTTTTGTAGGACACAAGCTTTTGATTTTGATGAAGCCCAACTTATTAATTGCTGTCTTCCATTTCACTTTTAGAGTGTCTGCCTTATTTCTTACAGCATTTTGACAACAATTGTTTTAAGTTTGTCAGATTATCATATCTGTGTGATTTTTATTGGCATCTGTTGGTTTTCTTTCCTCATGCTTATTGAGGTTTTCCTGGTTCTCTGTATGCTCAGTAATTATGCGTTCTAGCTTGGACATTTTAAATTCTTACCCTTTAGGCCTTGTCTTCTCTTTTGGAGAACATGGGTTTTGTTGTTTGTTTTAGCAGATAATCCGTGTGTTTGGGTTCAGGCCTCAAGTTCCAACCAGCCTTCTGTGAGCTGTGGTTTCCAAGTCCTTTCCTTTGAAATTCTTTGTAATGCCATACGTGGCGATGGCCTGGGCCTACCCCTTAGTTTGGAAACTCTTTGGTGTGCTGTTTGAGATGAGAGCCACGTGTGCGCAGCTGCAGCCTACCAGGGGTCTCTTTCTGAGGCTTGCCCACCTCCGAGCTGTTCCTGGTAGTTTGCTATTTTGCAATTCTCTGGAGTCCTCTTTTTCAGTCTTTTGGCCAGAAATTCAGGACTTTAGTTTCCCAGTTCTGCCACACGCTCTCTATAACTGCACTCACATCTGGCCCAAATACCAAGGAGACCAAGATAGAAAATAAGCAGCAAGGGTCACCTCCACCCTCCAAAGGCCACAGCCTTCCTTCAGAGAGCAAGACTCTCCGTCCTCAGGGTTTTGTGTCTCTGCGGGTCAGGCTGCCATTTGATTCTGTTGTCACACACCTCCCTCACCTTGGAAGCTCATGGACAATCAAGTGTTGTCCTTATTCTTTGGGCATTAGGTGTCCCCTTTTCCCTAGAATCAGAGGATTTCTTGGAGCTCTATCTGTCCATGTTCCCATTTCTGGGTTTGAGCCCAAACTGGGGATACGTGAGTAAAAATGGGAAAGTCAGTGCCATTCACTGGTAACTGGAGTTCTGGTTTTCTTCCCTAGTCAACTTGCTAGCATTTACTTTAAAGAAACCTCAAACAGCTGCACCCTGCATTCTGTCCTGAACTATGCTCTCTGGAGGGACAAGTTAGAGCATGCTTCCTCCATTTGACCTGGAAATGAAGCCCTTCTGCTCTATTTCTGTTCACCCTCCTCCTCACTCCTCCCCCTCTGCCCCTTCTTGTCCCCCCACTTTTCCTTCTCCTTCGACAGTTTCACTCTGTTGCCCCTCTGGAGTGCAATGGTGTCATCATAGCTCACAGCAATCTCAAATTCCTGGGCCCAAGAGATCCTCCTGCCTCAGCCCCCCATAGAGCTGGGATTGCAGGTGTGCACCACCACACCTGGCTACTTTTTTGCTATTTTTTGTAGAGATGGGGTCTTGTTCTTGCCCAGGCTGGTCTCAAACTCCTGAGCTCAAGCAATCCACCCACCTCAGCTTCCCAAAGTGCTAGGAGACTATCAATATTGGGAAAGTCCTTAGGAAACAAATATATTGTCCTTGATAAATAAATAGCGTGAGCCACCGCACCCAGCCCCTTCTGTTCTGTTTCAAGTTTTAATCATAAATAAAAATGTAAGAAGTAATAAAACATACTTTTTGAAATGAGAAAAATAATCACAAACAGTTGCTATAAAAGAGGTATCAGATATGCAAGCAGTACCCTGGTATGATGCCGTTGGCTGGTATGCAGCCGCTGTGGCCCAGAGTCATAAGAATGATCAATATAAGCCAGAACTCTTTTTTAAAAAAACAGCTCTCAGATTTCTCCATTTGGGTTTCATACACCGAGCAACCCAAGACTTGGGAAATTAGATTGTTGGCACCGTGTCCCTTTGTTGCAGTTGGCTCACTGAACACTAGGTGGCTCCTTGTGCAGCACTGGAGCCTCTCAGATGGCAAAAATTCAACAGAACTGCTGTCTTCACATCATGGCATGCTGTAGCTCTCTTTAAGCATGAATTGATGAACTTTGTGAAGTAAAATTCATAATTGTCATTGAGGTTATTATAGCTTTCCCAAATTGGTGGCGATTGACCGGGAGCAGTAGTCCTGATTCTCTCAAACACCAGATTGGGTGGTGTTCTTGGCTGAGGAGACACAGAAGAACAGGTACTGTCCTTGATAAATGAAGGACGGTACCCTGAATCCTAAGGACTTTCCGAGTAATCCTGGTCTCCTCATCATGCTTTTTCAAGGAGCAGCAGTTGTACTCACTTCAGACACCAAAAAACCAAAATGCAAACACAGAAACATGTTACCTGTTACCTACAAAGGAATGGGCCAAACCCTAAGGGTAAATTGCCAGCAGAGTCCCAGCAGGTGAGAGCCAACTTGGATAACTCTCTAGTCCAAAGGTGGAAGAAACGTTTCCCGTCTGTTTACGGAGGTATAACTTAGGTGTAATACAGTTCACCCATTTTAAAGGTAGAGTTTGATAAGTTTTTTTTTTTTTTTGAGACAGAGCCTCAAGCTGTCACCCTGGATAGAGTGCTGTGGCATCACAGCTCACAGCAACCTCCAATTCCTGGGCTCAAGTGAGTCTCCCGCCTCTACCTCCCAAGTAGCTGGGACTACAGGCGCCCACCACAACGCCTGGCCATTTTTTGGTTGCAGCCGTCATTGTTGTTTGGCAGGTCCGGGCTGGATTCGAACCCACCAGCTCAGGTGTATGTGGCTGGCGCCTTAGTCCGTTGAGCCACAGGCGCCGAGTTGAGTTTGATAAGTTTTAAGGATTGTATACTGCTACATAATCATCACTATAAACAAGACACATAACATTTCTACAATCTCAGACAGGCCCTAATTTCCTTCTGTGGCTCCTGGCTCTGCAGGGCTGTCATCAGCACACTGATGACACTGCATGTCCATTTCCCTAGGAAGCACCAGACCCTTGGACAGGGGACTCTCTGTTATACCTGAAGTCATCTCAGGAGGGATGCTGTCTTATCCCAGGGTCAGCCCTTGGAGGTGAATGGGGACACAGTCACAGTACCTTAATTCCGTCCTTCTGCTTTATTTTTATGTCTTCCTAAAAGTGTATTTCTAAAGTTGTCATTAATTTTGTTTCCTTGAGGGCATAAAATTGGTGATAGCAAAATGCTACAGTTTTGTTCACAGTGAGAGCAATGAATAAACAAGACATTATTGTTTGCCTAAAAAATCAAACACGTCTTTAAAAATGTCTTGTTTTTAGTATTGTGTCTCCAGCATCTTCCAGCAAAGCAGCTGTTTAGTTTATAAAATAACGTGATGAAAGGGAGGTAGACATAGATGTCAGGCCCTCATAGGGGACACTCCCAGAGAGTGTGTGCAGCAAGGCTCCCCTCCAGTGTGCCACAGAGGAAAGGACACAGGACAAAACCTCTTACCAAATGTGCCCCTGAGCGTGGTCCTCAGAGGGAGGCAGTTTTGCTGTTTCACCTAAGAATAGACTCTGCCCTGCCATCTAAGTAGTCCTAAATCGTGACCAACAGACCAACGACAGAGACAAATGAGTCTCAGTCACATACCCAAGAAACCAAATGCTTAATATTATGAAATAAAGGACATGAACACTTATTTGTGCTTTCAATGACATTCACTGAGCTTGGGCTGATGGTATCTTTATGCCAGACAACAGCCAGAAAACCAGAGGCCAGGACCAAGTTCATGGTTATATTTATTCAGAACTTTATAAATTGCCAAACACTTTCACGTTTGTGATCAAATGGAATCTTCAGAGAAATTGCAATTTATGTGACAAATAGAAGGTACGTCGAGGCAGTGGGAACACAGGTCTGGAGTGTTCCAGACATGCGGCCTCAGACTCTTCTCCTTCCCCCTGACCCTCTCTGAAAGAGCTGTGGCCCACACCTCCCCGCTGAGTTCCCGGCTGACAACTCTCAGGTGTCCCCTGGGTGCTTCCCCTGGGTGTTGGCACCCAGGCAACTCAAACCCCCACCGCTGCCCAAGGTCCCTCCCCGCGGGTCTCTGCATCCCCCCTCCTATGCATCAGGCACAGCCAGGGGAGTCTCCACTGACACTCCCTTCCTTCGCTGTCCACTGGATTGTGGAGAGTGACTTGCAGGTCCCTTGGGAGGCTGCCCACTCTTAGTCCTCTCACCCCTCCCACCCTGGTCACAGCTTCTCCCTGGGCTCCCCCCACTGCGTCCACTCTTGCCCCTCCAGTCTTGTCTCCCAGAACATCTTGTAATATGCGGGTCTGGACCCACTACTACCCCACGGACAGCCCTTCCTGGGATCAGGGCCCGTCCCTCTGAGGGGAAGCCAAGCCAACTCTCCCAGGCTCACATTTCCCCACCCCCCTTTGCAGGGGCCCCAGCCACAGACAGGAGCGCCTGCAGTCTCTGCTCTTGGCCTTCTGCTGGGCCCACTTAGATCTGACAGTGGAGCAGAGTTTCTTCATGGAAAAAGATGGCATTATGAGAGTCTGACGTGTCATTCCACACACAGAACCCATCTATGTGTGTGCACACACAAGCATGTGCCTCCACGTAGCTTGCTCTAGGTGTGTCAGGCCTTGAACCATCTTCTATGACAAACCCCTTTGGTTTGGAAACTTTCATCAGTATGAAGTCTGCCCTTGACAGTTATTTCATCAGTATGAAGTCTGCCCTTGCCTTGGGGGACCACAGGCAAGTTTTGTAACTCTTCAGATGTCTCAGCTATAAATTGAGGAAGGTAATGCCTATCTCATGTGAATGTTGTGATAACTGAACAGACCAAGGTGGACACAATGCCTGGCACACATTCCCTGATGATAAAAGGTTAAGAAGTGATTGTTCTGTAGGGGGAAGGAAGGACAGAGGTGTTTTCCAGGTGCCTGTCCGTGGGCACCTGCTCCAGCACCTCTACATTCCCTATGGGCCACTTTTGTGCTCACATCTCTTCGTGTCCTGATGGCCAGCAGCATCAGGTCCTGGGGCCACATGTGTCCTCTCACTCATGGAGGTTCTGTGGCTGTTCAGCATCCCCTCTTGTAATGACAGGATCTGGATTCAGACAGATGCCTATACCCCACAGAGTCCGAGGGATCTTGTATTACAGGCGTTCAGCTGTCCTTTTCTTTTCCAGGGGATGAACACTCAGTACACTCGCCGGGAGGTCTTCTGCCGGAACACTTGTCATGAGCTCAAACGCTTCTGGGAAAGGGAAATTGGCAAACAGACTTGCTACCGAGAATCAGAGGAGCATCGTCTGGGAAGAAGTGCTCTGAGGAAGTATGAGGCTTGTTTCTCTACTTTTTAGATTAATTCATTTTTAAAAATGGGTGTTACATTTTAGGGCAGTTTTAGGTTCACAGCAAAACTGAGCAGAAGGTACGAAGAGTCCCTATTTACCCTCTGCCACCCACACATACACAACTGTCCACTGTCAACCTCTGCACCACAGTGACTCGTTCATGACAATAAGTGAACCTTCACTGACACATCATTGTCACCTAGTTTGTTTTGTAAAAGCAAAATTGATTTCCCCAGACAAGGCTCCAGGAGAGGCAAAAGCCAAGGTATGAACAAATAAGTTGTGAAACAAATTGTACAGTTTGTCAACACATTCACACACACACAGGTGTATACGTGTATAGGGTATCTATCTATGCATATAAAAAAAGACCACAAGGAAATCTGGTTGGTGGATGGCAGAAGACCTTCACTTATCCTCTCCCCCTCCTCTGATTAGAACCGGCTAACCCAGTGGGCCTCTGCTCTGGTCACTACTCTCAGTTGTCCCGTCACAAAGTGGAAGAAATGGCCCCAGATCATTAGGCTGTTAGGAGGCTTGAATACGAAAAGGTACCTAAAGCACCCAGCACGGTGCCTGGCCCAGGCTCAGGGCTCAGGACGGTGGACCTGCTCCCTCTTCTGTTCTCCGGGGTGATGCAGCAGCTGCAAAATACCTAAGGAAGACATCGCTTAGCGGAGAAAAACAGGCAGAGGCAGGAGTGGGCGGGGCGAGAGAGAGCTCGGCGCTGAGGGGGCGGAGCCTGCTGCAGCCGGCCGCGGGTCCACCCCTCTGGGTCTCTGGGCCTCAGCCTCCTCCTGGTTATTTTTATTAGAGAGAAACAGACACTAAGAGAGGTAAGAGGGGTGGTGGAGAGCCACTGCCCTTTGACGGCGGGCAGAGAGCACGCGCCCTTCGTCTTTCTTTCATCCCAGATGAAGCTTCTCGGCTACGGAGCAGGGGCGTGCATGATGTTGCCCATTTTGGAATTGGCCAGGGGGCCTACCCAGACGCTGCTGTCCCCCATCCGCACACTGCGGGGTCGGTGTTCCTCTCTGTGTTCCCTTGGGGCTCCCAGCTTCGGCGCTGGTTCACTTGGCCCTGGGGCTGCAGCGGCTGGTATTGCTGGTGTGAGGCTTGCTGGGGTGCCAGCCCATGCCCCCAGGGCCCGCCCCCAGGTATCTAGCACTGAGCTCCCCTCCCGCCCCCAGGACAGCTTTCAGGGAAGACAGCCGGGCAGAAGGCGCAGGGTGGAGAAGAGCATTCCAGGCAGAAAAAATGGTTCCTGAGGCAAGAGAAGAGCTTGTGAACAGAGAGCCATTTTCACATGTTTGTCCTGTGTTCTTCCAAGTCCCTACTGCAGTGCTGAACATACGATAGGGGCTTGTAACTGGCTACACGTGTGCAAGACCATGGAACTGGCTGTCATGTGGGTCCTTGCTGCCAGCTCACTGTGAGCTGGGATTCTGTCCCCCACTCCTGGGTTCCCTGCCGGGCTGGATGATCTCCTTTGCCCCCCACCCCACTAACACGCTGGGTGTCCTCATCCTTTGGCTTCTGGCTGGGTTCTGTGGACAGGTGTTGAGAGGACTGGGGGGTAAGTCCGCCAGTGTCTTCCCCACACCCTTCCTGCCACGGGTTCTATTTTCTAGTCGTGGTGACTTCGTTCCTCCTCCATTGATGCAGCCTCCAAACTCACATGAAAAAGGATGGACAGAAATAGGTACCAGCATTTGGTGACAGCTAGTGAAAACTGGATCTAAGCAATGATCATCAATGTCTGCTAATATCAAAAAAAGAGATACAGCCAGACAGATACGATGACTGTCCATCATATCACCTGTGAAGGGTGAAAAAAAAAGGAACCTGAATCTGGCTCGGCGCCGCTAGCTCAGTGAGTGGGGCACCGGCCATATACACTGGGGCTGGCAGGTTTGAACCCAACCCGGGTCTGCTAAACAACGACAACTGCAACAACAACAACGAAAATAGCCAGGCATTGTGGCGGGTGCCTGTAGTCCCAGCTACTTGGGAGGCTGAGGCAAGAGAGTCCCTTAAGCCCAAGAGTGTGAGGTTGCTGTGAGCTGTGACTCCACTGCACTCTACCGAGGGCGACATAATGGGACTCTGTCTCAAAAAAAAAAAAAGTAAAAAAAAGAACCTGAATCTAATTAAGCCTTTCGTTTTACCCTCCAATTAACAGAATATGCAGGACACAGAGGAATAGGTTAAAATCACACAGGAGGCTCTGCGCCTGTGGCTCAACGGACTAAGGCTCCAGCCACGTACACCTGAGCTGGCGGGTTCGAATCCAGCCCGGGCCCACCAAACAACAATGACGGCTGCAACCAAAAAATGGCCGGGCGTTGTGGCGGGCGCCTGTAGTCCCAGCTGCTTGGGAGGCGGAGGCAGGAGACT